>CAUYLG010029810.1:0-11483 GCA_963573385.1 Cacajao melanocephalus | reverse complement strand
CTGCATTCTAGCCTGGGCAATAGAACAAGAATCCCGTTCTCTCTCCCTCTTTCTCTTCCTCTTTCTTTCTCTCTTACATTCTTTTTTCTTTCTTTCTTTCACTCTTTCTTTCTTTCTTCTTTTCTCTCTTTTTCTTTCTTTCTTTCAAAAAAAATGCTACTAGCTTGAGTTCATCATCTTTCCTTTAGGGCCACCCTTGTACTTTGTCTCCATGACAGAATCAGGCATAGAAGTCACTTACAGATTTCTCTATTGCCACACTGGTCTTTGAACACCACAAAGACACACAGTACATGGCATAGAAGGATTCAGTAAAAGTACCATTTATTTCAACAGTACTACTGAAAGTAGGTTTTGTCTTTGATATTAAAATTAGGGTATCATCCTTCTTGGGGTTTCCTCTGTGACGCTTGACTTTGGCATAGAATCACTTTAACATGTCAACTCTACCAGTGAAAACCCCTTTCATGTCACTCATTTCACTTGTATGGCTTGTAGCGTTCAGTGTTCTTGGTGTTTGCTAAAAATGATTTTCTATAAAAACTGAAGCTTCAGGGATGGAAGACTGCCATTCATGTCAAATGTGCAAACATAATAGAAATCATATGACAAGGTTTCTGGGTACTTGAACAATACGTGTGTTTTCTGTCATTGTGTAAAAAATCTGCTATTTGCAATAATTTGCCTGGTCTGTGTGTGAACATTATACTTCATTTTTATGAAACTAACAATTTCTGGCAATGAGGACAACTGCTGCATAGAAGTGCAGTATTACTCCTACTGTGGCCATTTATAGGATAAAAAAGTACTTTTGCGTGCTCCTCACTAGAGCATTATTGAGACGGGAAGGAAAACAGAATTCAGGAGAATCTAGGAGAAGCTAAAAGAGAGCAAACAAGATCTAGGGAGCACTTGGCTGGAAGAAAATGAACACAATGAGCATATGGAGATCAAACTGAAGTTTTGTGCATCTTGTCAGCTATGTGCCAAAAGATGCAGCAATTATTTCATACTGTTTAGTAAATGGGCCTGACCGTAAGAGAAAATGAAAGATTCAACACTGTGAGGAGGCTCCCTAGACTGTTTTAGGGCTAGTGAGTTTCCTAGAGCTAAGCTAGTGGTTTTCTCCCACCCCTTGTTTATACAAATTCCCCCCACCCCCTCAACTCCAACCATGCTAATATTCATTTTCTGGCATGTGATACCTAATCAAATCCAAAGTTAGCACCCAGGGCTGGAGATGGGGGTGATAGGATGACGGATACAGAAATGCCTTTTAGAAATTGAATAAATTACTGATGGCGAACATTCCTAGTGTTCTAGCATGTGTGTGCTAGATCTATTGTGTAAAATTTGAACCAGTTGATGCTGAATGATTAAGTGGTTTTGTGGATTTTTTTTTTTTTCCTTTACAGTGTGGGAGTGAGAAAGATCAGACGTGTTCTCAGATTGTAGTAAGGACTTGTGGGATATTATGGTTGCCTCTGTGGCCAGATTGTTGGAACAAAGTCACCAAGGATGTGTATGAATTTCTTGATTTCCCCAATAAGTCCCACTGAGAAAGTTTTCTGAAGCTATAGTTTTAATGTGGTTGAAATTGACAAATACTGTGTAAAATGGCCGTAGAGATAAATTTTTTTCAGAGGAGATATCAGTGCTTTTCCTTAGCTTTCTGCCACCTCTGAAACTTCAGAAACATCATATTATATTGTATTTTGAAATATTTTATATCATGTAAGATGCCATTTACTTTGTTTGGACTTAATATCACTGTCACAGATATTAAGCAAAATGACTGTCTTGCTTAAAACATACTCTTTACAAGATCATGTGTTACTGTTATATTTGGTTAAAAAAAATTGTGTCATGAATCCAAAAGGCAGCAGCCATGTATAATTCTATATTTTCTAGAGCAGTTTATTTAGGGGTGATATTCAGTGTGCTGGGAAAGATAATACATAAAGATGAACAATGAATAACAAACGCCTTTAAAGGGAGAGTGCACATGGATACAACACATGTCAGTGCTCCTACATTTTTTTCTATTTTAAATATTTCTCTATTTGCAAAATACTTTTGTCCACTTTGACTATATTACTACTCTGCTGTATTATTTTATAATTCTTTAAAGCTTTATATGCATCATATGCTTTTCAGTAGTTTTCCTATAATTGCTAGTGGATACATTTAGCAATGAATTACTGGATACTGAGAGTTTAGACCCTGCTATCCAAAGTAACCTAAAAGACTTTGTAGTTTAAGTGGTATGGAATATGAGAAAAATCAGGATGATTGAGAAACAACATAGTAAATTTGGGACCTTGGATTCAAATCTGAGTTTTTGTACTTACTGGCTACATAGTAAGTTATTTGGCCAGATTACTTCTCTATTCTGTAGTTTTTTTAATCTGCAAAATTGGACAGTAATAGCATCCACCTCATAGTGTTGGTATAGGGTGTAGAACAGTGTGTGACCCACAGCATAATAGATCACTCTGTTAACCTTTTGCAATCATCTCAGCGAATTTGCAATAAACATAGTAGGTCCCCTATTTTCTAGTGTCCCCCTAGAAAACAAATTGGAACTCAGAAAGGGGAAGAGAATTTCCCGAGATTCATTTCAAAATCTATGTGCCATTCACCATTATTCAATACCTTGTTTGGCTACCATGTATTGGTTGGAGACTCTCCATCATATAATGAGGATGAAGTCCAGTAACAGGGAGTAACAAGTGTACTAGTTCTTAGACTGCAATGTTCTGGGAAGGACGACCAGGAGTATGGGGTAGGTACCTGAAAGACTGCAAGGCCTGAGGAACTTCCAAGTCATAGAAGGGCTAAAGAGACAGGCTGTGTGAACCAGTTTGGATCAGCAGCTCCAACTTGCTACTTAACGGTGGCCAGCTACTACTTTATTGAAGGTTTTAAAAGTCATAACTTCTCACAGTGCTTGGTTCTAGCTAAACAAATGAATCAGCAGCTCTGAGGGATATACCGCTATTAAAACAGGGCACTTTAATCTATACCTATACAGATAAATGCCCAGAGAATTCAGAATGCTAGGAATATGGCAAGACAATCCATTCCTACAGTCACTCCCTTTCCCCTCTTGACAAGCACAGAGCAAATAACTTGGAATCAGAAGTTACGGATTCTAGTTTTGGGTCTGTGTCTTTTTAGGAGTGTGATCTTTCTAAATCTTAATTTTTCATTTTTAGGCAGAGATAGCAAGACAATTTCTGTGTTTTTGTTCCCATAGGGTTGCAGAATAGCCAAGAACAATAGTAAGAGAGAAAACATTTCTGTAATGTGTGGAGCACTATAGTATCCTCCTGATTTTCATAGACATGATATTGGCAAGTAAACATACTCTGGGTACATCATACAGGCTTTAGGTTTTCGCTTACCTGGCAACAAAATGAAAGTGAAGCCATTTGGCAGATCTGGCCAAAAGCCAGAACTTGAAAATGCCCTGTAGGAGCCACTTAGCACTTCAGAATCAGCCAAACCAGTTTGGCTTTGAAAGGGCATATAGGATGCTATTTGCAATTCCCTTGTTTATTCAATTAAGCTGAGAGACCTTGCCAGCCATCTTCATTTTCCTTTCTTAGTCTTTTGTTTTTCTTTCTCTTCCCTTCTTTGGTCAGCCTATTCAGCTAGAGGATGACTAATCTATACATTTTCTGGGAGAAAATACCAAATGGCTTGTTCTTCTGGAAAGTGCTCTGGATAAAACAATACTTTTCATTGACTATTACATTTGATAACTATTTTCAAAAAACCCTGTTTATGAAATATGAAGACAAAAACTTGATGATATTGATCAGATTGTCTCAATTGGCTTTTAAAACTAATTGCAAAATTAGCTTTTTCCTATAATTCCTATCCAGTGGAAATGCATTCATGTGAAATTGATGTTACTATATATAAGTTTTATATGGTTAAATCGAATATATTTAAAGATAAACACTCTATGGAGAATTGAGAGGCCTCAAAAATTAATTAAGTGTTGGCTAGGTTAAAAGTTATGTTTGAATACATCTTAGTGAAACCATGTCTATTTGACTTAAGAATTCTGGGGGGAAGCAGGGTGTATCAGAATGGGAGGTTGGTACTCAAACTTAGAGGTCAGTTTTTCATATTTACCTAAAAGAGATGCTGTCATTAGTTTGCTATTGCCACTTGAGTATCTGCCAGAGAAACCTATGCAAACTGAATGCTACATTCCTTTAGGTGCAAGTCATTCTATGAGCAGGATTAAAATTTTTTAATGAGACCTCTCAGAAACTTGCAAGGAAAAGGCATTGGTGTGATACAGTGACAATCTAACACAGAGGAGGTGTGCAATAAATGTTTACTGAACAAATGAACCGCAATTTTGCTTATCATTCGTAAACTGTGCACAAGTTTCAGCAATGTGGAGGTTTATATAAATATGTCTAGGGTGAACGTGTATGAAAATTGTACAGCCATTAACTTTAACCACTCCTGGGATAAATTTGTCCCTGGAGTAGGAAAGGCAGAGAGAATGTGAAGGTTGAAAGTTTGGAAAGGGCATAGGAGAGGCATACCAATGGGATAATAAGATGCAGGCAGCTTGTTTTGACCGGTGCCTGCAGCAATTTTCACTTGCCTAGGGCACCCTTGTCACTGCGTGTTGGACAGTAGCTAAAATAGGAACTCTGTCAGCCTTGGCAGCTGTAACACTAGCATCTGCATCTTGCATTAACTGCACGCTTATGAACGACGTCAGGGTCGATCTGAGCCAGGCAGCAGGAGGAGAAGTTTTCAGTCACTTCCACTTTGCTCCCACCTCTGTGTTAGGACCATGAAAGTCTTGTCAGCCCCAATGATCGCTCACTGATGCGGCAAGCGTGGAAAACATGAAGGCAATTGGCAATCTCAGTCCCCAGACAGGCACAACAGCTGGTATCAGGCACCTGAGAGGGACTGCAATCCTGGTAGGTTTTGGAGGTGTTTATGTCATCTTCCAACCTGCCTGAGAGCTTGGTGGGTTGTGTATATGTGATGAGATGCAAATAGTCCCCAGTGGGCACAGCTTGTTTTCCCTAAATGTTACTGCACTACATACAAGGACAAGCTGAAGGAACTCTGTTAATCTAGTGGCGAGAGCCACCTAAAATAAGAGGAAGCCATTACAGCCAGGCAGACTGTCATTAGCATTATATTCACTCCGGTAGCCAACAGTGTCCCATAATGAATGACCTCGTCCACCTGAGCAAAAATAAACAACAGCAGCTCTTCAGCAGCTGAACTTCCCTTCTGGAGGCTGATTATGATTATTCTGAATTAGAGTCAACACTTTTACCTCGGGAGGAAAAAATAAAGATTAAACAGTGCTTATTCTTCCCCAGAATTCTAATGCTATCTAAAATTCACCTAGAATATATGTTTTAATGACTCAGATTAAAATCTCTATGTTATTAGTGTATATGCATTATCTGATGACTACCAGATAATCAGAAAGCTCTGCAATTGTGTATGTGCTAGTTGTTAGGCACAGAGCTGAGTCTCGTAGATGCTAACTGTCTTAGTACCAGTTTGAGATGCGGACCATGGTTTGTTGGAGTTGAGTGATTGCCCAAGGCCCTGCCTAACATGTGGAGCAGTGAGAATGCAAAATGAAAACTACCCTAGCCCAAACTCAAAACTTCATCACACTGCATGCTGACGTTTTCATCTACGCACTATCCAAACGATTATTTCCAAGCTTCCATTATGAATTTTAAGTTCATTCAGTCCTTTCTTTGACAAATGTTTGAGTTCCTCTTCTATGCCCAGAAGCATGCTAATCAATGAATCAACACTGCACGGAGCAATGAGGCAGCTCTAATGGGGATGGGATTTAGGAGTCCACAGATTAGCAGAAAAGGACATATGTCTGGGTGGGTCAGCTGATGTAGAAATAGCTAAATGGAACTCAGAAAATAAAGAGAAGTCGGAGATTTTGTTTTTTTTTTTTCTGTTTGGGTGGTACCAAGACTAAACAACAAAATGAGACAATTAAAAGGAATGAAGAATACACTATATAAAAAGCCCAATTATCCTGACTGAGACAGCTGAATAGAGGACATGGTGCTCTTCATCCCAGCCCAGATAATCGTCTCATATAGCATCCTACCATTTTGTGCCAAAGGTATCTCTGGAGATGCTATCAGCAAAGCAGCCTGCATATTATTAGCTAAAGAACTAGCCTTTTGTGGTCTTACACTTTTCAAGTATTAACATTGAACTAGCATGTTTCAAGAAAAAAAAGTGCACCTGCGCTGGGAAAAGAAAAGCTAAATTTAGAGATGTTAAGGAGGTAAAATAAAATGGAATAAATGGGGGAGATTAACTGACTGCTTTGTATATGTTGCCTAAAGAGGAGCTTTGGTCTGACTCTGTCACTGATAAAGGAGAAAACATTTTGACACTCTTAAGGGCATATATTACCATGAAATCTGTCCCAAGTCCCTCTTGTCTTGCTTTTCAATGTATTGTTTACAGATGCTAGGCATTTTAATAGAAAAGCTGTCTGCTATTTACCACACCTGTCTCGGGGAACAAATTAATTTCTTTGGGATTCCTCTAATTCAGATGAGGTCTGCATTCTTCTCATGTAAATCTTAGTGAGAGTGCACTGTTCATTAGCATTGAATAACATGGAACTTTGGAAATAAAAGCCTTCCATCCTGGCACAGAAGATGTTGGTTATGTGCAAGAGTTAAAGATCCCCAACTCTTTGGTATATAACCATCATATGCGAGGAGAAACCATATCTAATCGAAAAGCTAGTGTTTTGTTTTCAAGCAGCATTGCATAGTGGTTCACAGAAGGGCATGGCCATCATATTTGCCAGGGTCTAGTTCTTGCTTTGGAATTTGTTGTCTGCAGAGCTTTGCCTATGTGGCCTAACTCTTCTGAGCTTCACTGTCCTAAATTGTAAAATGGGGTGCTCTATTGACAGGTTATTTTGAAGTTTAAGAAAGATTAATGCACATAAAGATTCTAGAAAATACTCAATAAAAGTTAAATATTGTTTTTTAATGGTATAATTTATTACATTTCTGATGATTTCATTTAAAACTCAGTATGCCAATACAAAAGGCTTGTGTTGTATCCTTAGCAGATGTAAGTTCTATTCAATAACCATTAGAAATTATTTATTATTTTACATGAGCCTCTCACTAAATAGGTATAAACACTTTCAGGGTGATACTCAATTTCAACTAGGTTTTCTTGGGAAGGAGGTGGTAGGTTCTAAATTTTATATGTTGTTCCTTTAGCTAATTTTTCAGAAGTTTTTAAATTTTCTTTGATTTTTACCAATACAAAACACACCCAAACAAGCCCCATGCAGCATTAAAAATATATTTGAGATTAAAATTAATACTTTTACTTTTAAAAAATTATTTTAGTGGTAAAATTTAAACTGCTTTAATTTGTTTAATACAATGTATTTTCTAGTATCAGTAATGCTTATGAGCTGTAATTTATTTTAAAGGAAGATAAAGAGTGTCTGTCCCAGGAAAGTTGTGCCTTTGTTTAAATATTAGCTGTAAAAAGTTTATGAAATCTAATTACATGTTGCCTATTGATAAGAAGCACATCAAGAGAAAACAGAATACAAATCAAATTCTCAGGTTGGATTAGCTACTATACAAGGTCAGGTTAATGTCATCATGCACTAACAAAGTTTGTGGGTAAGTACGGGAATTTTAGCTTCTCAGTTTAATGGTTCAGAATAAGTAGTCACACAGTAACAGAACTAACAGACTCTTTTATTCCTGTTTATAGTTTTTCTAAATTAATACAAGATACACACAAGGATGTTAGCTAGCAGGAATAACTATACTAACTGTCAACTAATCACAGCATTTATTTTGCATTTGCATTTTGATTATGGAAAATTTTGGAAACTGGAATGAAATTTTTAAAAGCGATATCAAAATAATTTTATAAACTTTCCTGTGATTGAATGGAACACGTTTAGGGAATAAATCATTTCCCTTGATGCCAATTGGGTTATACTTTGTTGCTCCTCTGAGTTGATTTTTATCTCCTTTGCAGTGTTATCAAGTGTCTATTATTAATCAAGCACAGTAGTCTCCAAACAAATCAGAGGTAATGTGGCATCCAAGGAGAGCACCATCACATTGCCTTTTAAAAATGTAATTGATTGGGAGGATCCAAGACGGCCGCATATGAACAGCTCCAGAGTGCAGTTCCCAGCAAGAGCAACGCAGAGGGTGAATGCCCACCATATTTCCAAACAAATTTTCACTGCCCACAGATCAGGAGATTCCTGGGCCAAAAACACAATGAGTTTTGAGCACGGTGGTTTCAGCTGGTGCCGGGTTGGCGTACAGAAACTCAAACAAATCTAGGCGGCCTTTTCAACTGGCGCCTGGAACGCCTGGGAGATAGAGCCACCCACTCAACTGAAAGGGAGAGGACAGAGACAGGGAGTCAGGCAATCTTGCTCAGCAGGTAACACCACCACAAAATAAGCAATCTGAAATGCTCTGGATTGAGAGTTTCGCAGCAAGTGCAGCTGGACCCAGGACAGTCCAGCTCAGTGCAGGGAAGGGCATCCCACACTACCAGGGCAGTCTGCCACTACCGAGGCAGTTCACTAAGCAGCTGGGCAGAGCCTGTGGCAGCTCAACAACACCTCTGCTGGCAGACTGTGACTATACTACTCTGTGCAGGGCAGGGCATGTATGAAAAAAGGCAGCAGCACCACAGGAACTTATAAATAAAGCTAACCTTCCTAGGACAGAGCACCTGGGAAAAGAGGCAGTTAGGAGTTCTGCTGCAGCAGACTTAAAAATACCTGCCCAGCAGCTCTGCATGGTACAACAGAGCTCCCAGCACAGCACCTGAGCTCCTATAAGGGACAGACTATCTCCTCAAGCAGCTCCCCAACTGCCGTATACCCAAAGAGACACCTCAGAAAGGAGAACACAGGCCGACATCAGGCAGGTACCCTTCTGGGATGAAGATAAAAGAAGAAGAAACTGGCAGCAACCCTTAGTGTTCTGCAGCCCCCAAGGTGATCCCCAGGCAAGCAGGGTCTGGAGAGGACCTCCAGCAGTCCTGCAGCAGAGGGGGCCTGACTGTTAGAAGGAAAACTAAGAAACAGAAAGAAGTAACTTCATCATCAACAAAAAGGATGTCCACTCAGAGACCCCATTTGAAAGTCACCAACTACAAAGACCACAGGTAGATAAAGCCACTAAGATGGGAAGAAACCAGTGCAAAAAGGATGAAAACACCAAAAACCAGAATGCCTCTCCTCCTCCAAAGGATCACAACTCATCCCCAGCTAGGGATCAAAGATGGATGGAGAATGAATCTGATGAATTGACAGAAACAGGCTTCAGAAGGTGGGTAATAACAAACTTCTCAGAGGTAAAAGAACATGTGCTAACCCAATGCAAGGAAACTACGAACCTAAAAAATGGTTAGATGAGATGCTAACTAGAATAAACAGCTTAGAGAAGAATATAAACAACTTGATGGACCTGAAGAAAACAGCATGAGAACTTTGCAAAGCATACACAAGTTTCAATAGCCGAATTGACCAAGCAGAAGAAAGGATATCAGAGATTGAAGATCAACTCAATGAAATAAAACGAGAAGGGAAGAATAGAGAAAAAAAGTGAAAAGAAATGAACAAAGCCTCCAAGAAATATGGGATTATATGAAAAGACCTAATCTATGTTTGATAGGTGTACCTGAATGTGATGGAGACAATGAATCCAAGCTGGAAAACACTCTTCAGGATATTATCCAGGAGAACTTCCCCAACCTAGCAAGGCAGGCCAACATTCAAGTCTAGGAAATACAGAGAACACCACAAAGATATTCCTCCAAAAGAGCAACTCCAAGTAACTAATCATCAGATTCACCAGGGTTCAAATGAAGGAAAAAGTGCTAAAGGCAGCCACAGAGAAAGGTCAGATTACTCATGAAAGGAATCCCATCAGACTCACAGCGGATCTCTCCACAGAAACCCTACAAGCCAGAAGAGAGTGGGGGGCCAATATCCAACATCCTTGAAGAAAACAACTTCCAACCTAGAATTTCATATCCAGCCAAACTAAGCTTCATAAGTAAAGGAGAAAGAAATCCTTTACAAACAAGCAATTGCTGAGAGATTTCGTCACCACCAGGCCTGCCTTACAAGAGCTCCTAAAAGAAGCACTAAACAAGGAAAGGAACAACCAGTATAGCCACTCCAAAAACATACATAATGGTAAAGACCATCAAAACAGTGAAAAAAATGTGTCAACTAATGGGCAAAACATCCATCTAGCATCAAAATAGTGGGATCAAATTCACACATAACAATATTAACCTTAAATGTAAATGGACTAAATGCCCCAATCAAAAGACACAGACTGGCAAATTGGATAAAAAGTCAAGACCCATCGGTGTACTGTATTCAGGAAACCCATCTCATGTGCAAGGACGCAGAAAGGCTCAAAATAAAGGGATGGAGGAAGATTTATCAAGCAAATGGAGAGCAAAAAAAAACGCAGGAGTTGCAATCCTAGTATCTGATAAAATGGACTGTAAACCAACAAAGATCAAAAGAGACAAAGAAGGGCGTTACATCATGGTAAAACGATCAGTGCATCAAGAAGAGCTAACGATCCTAAATATAAACACACCCAATACAGGAGCACCCAGGTACATAAAGCAAGTTCTTAACAACCTACAAAGAGACTTAGACTCCCACACAATAATAGTGGGAAACTTTAACACTCCACTGTCAATATTAGATCAACAAGACAGAAAATTAACAAGGATATCCAGGACTTGAACTCAGATCTGGACCACGTGGAGCTAATAGACATCTACAGAAATCTCCACCCCAAATCCACAGAATATACATTCTTCTCAGCACCGCATTGCACCTACCCTAAAATTGACCACATAATTTGGAGTAAATCACTCCTCAGCAAATGCAAAAGAATGAAAATCATAACAAACAGTCTCTCAGACCACAGGGCAATCTAATTAGAATTCAGAATTAAGAAACTAACTCAGAACCACACAGCTTCATAGAAACTGAACAACTGGCTCCTGAATGTCAACTGGATAAACAATGAAATGAAGGCAGAAATAAAGATGTTCTTTGAAACCAATGAGAACAAAGACACAATATACCAGAATCTCTGGGACACATTTAAAGCAGTGTCTAGAAGGAAATTTATAGTAATAAATGCCCACATGAGAAGTGAGGAAAGATCTAAAATCAACACCCTATCATCAAAATTGAAAGAGCTAGAGGAGCAAGATCAACTGAAGGAGATAGAGACATAAAAATCTCTTCAAAAAATCAATAATCCAGGAGCTGGTTTTTTGAAAAGATCAACAAAATAGACCACTAGCCAGATTAATAAAAAAGAAAAGGAAGAAGAATCAAATAGATGCAATGAAAAATTATAAATGGGACATCACCATCGATT
>CAUYLG010029809.1:0-128952 GCA_963573385.1 Cacajao melanocephalus | reverse complement strand
TTTTTTTTTTTTTTATAAATTAATATTTTTTTAATCATTTTTTTTTTTTTTTTTTTTTTTTTTTTTTTTTTTTTTTTTTTTTTTTTTTTTTTTTTTTTTTTTTTTTTTTTTTTTTTTTTTTTTTCCTGAGATGGAGTCTTGCTCTGTCACCCAGGCTGGATTGCAGTCACGCATGGCAGGCTCACTGCAACCTCCACCTACCAGGTTCAAGTGATTCTCCTTCTTCAGCTTCCTAAGTGGCTAGGACTACAGGCGTGCACCACCATGCTTGGCTACTTTTTTGTATTTTTAGTAGAGATAGTGTTTTACCGTGTTGGCCAAGCTGGTCCTGAACTGCTGACCTCAAGCAATCCACCCACCTCAGCCTCCCAAAGTGCTAGGATTACAGGTGTAAGCCATCGCAGCCAGCCATTTATTGTACTTCTTATCCCTGTTTATCTATAGGTAAGATTCACTTCTTCCCTCTGGCATCTTTCAATATTTTCTCTTTGTCTTTCTGCTGTTTGAATACGATACACCTAAATGCAGTTGTTTCTGTTAATTCTGATTAATATTCTCTGAGGTTCCTTGATTTGTGGTTTGATGTCTGTCATTAATTTGAAAATGTCATGGTTTTAATATTTTAAATATTTATTCTGTTCCATGCTTTCCATTTTCTCCTTCTGATATCCCAAGTACACATGCACTGTATCTTTTGAGACCATAACTCTAGTTCCTGGCTGTTCTATTTTTGCTTGTTTGTTTCTTCTATTTGCATTTATGCATGAGAAGTTTCTATTGGCCTATATTCAAGACTACTAATTCTTCCTTTGCTCTTACTGAGTCTACTATTGAGCCCATCAATGATATTTTTTCATTTCTTTATACTAACTTGCATTGCTAACATTTTCTTTTGAATTTTCTCTTAAAATTTTGATCTTTTTGCTTACATTACCCATCTGCTCTTAATGTTGTCTATTTTTTCAATGGAAGCCTTAATATTGTACTTATTGTAAATTTCCCTATAATAATTCTGTGTCATATCTGAGTATAATTCTAATACTTGGTTTGTTTCTTATGATACTATTTTATTGCTTTTTGACATGTTTGTGACTTTTTTGTGGTTGAAAGCTGGGCATAGTGTATTAAGTAGAAGCAACTGAGAAAAATAGTCCTCTAGTATAAGAATTTGTTAATCTAGCTAAAAGTTTGCATTTGTTTAATGTTTGTTGCAAATAGGGTAACAGAAGCTCAAATTTTTCTAGTATCTGTGTTTTTATCTTTCAACTTGACTTTGATCTTTACTATGTACCCCTCTTCAGAGAAAGTTTATTTTCTGAAACTATTTAAACCATAATCATTTTATTTTTGTATCTGTGGAAGATACAAAATGAAGGTAGTTCATTCACAGATGGGAATGATCCCTGGCTCACACTGTTGTGAATAGCATTGATCTCATAATCTGATCCCAGGCCATCTCCTTCCCTCCTATTCACCTCATTGCAACCCCCCTTCTTTTCGGAAATTGTACATTCTTGGTCTTCCTGTATCACACATTTTTTAAAATACCATGTAACAAACCACCATTAATTTAGCAGCATAAAACCACATGCATTTACTATCTTACAATTTCTGTGAGGAATCCAGGCATGCCTTATTTTGGGTCTCCCAAAATGTCATCAGAGTTTATATCTGAGTTTGAGGTCTTCTTTTTAACTCATTTTGGTTGTTGGTAGAATCTAGCTCTGTGAAGTTGTAGCACTGAGAACCTTAGCTCCTAGATAACACCTACAAGTTCTCTGCTATGTAGCCCTCCTCCACTGGCAGTGACAATGTAGAAAATTATTCTCCAAAGCCAGCAAGAGGGGAATCTCTTGCTGCAGTCTGCTAAGAAGTCTTCTATAACATAACATACACACAGGAGTCACATTTCATCATCTTTGCCATATAATGTCACCTAAAAAAAAATTGCACTCTATTATCTTCGCCATATTCATTAGTTAGAAATAAGTTGTAGGTTCCACTTACACTTAACAGGAGGGGATGATACCAAATCATAAATACACAGAGATGGGAAATCATTACTGGTGCCTTAGGATCTGAGTGGGCTCACCTCAGAGCCTTTGCATTGGCTTTTCCCCTCCTTTCTTTCAGATCTCTGTTCAAATGTCACATTCTCATAGAGTCCTTCCTGCACCCTGTTTCCTATAATAGCCAGGCCCATCACAGTCATTACTAGTCTGTCACTCTATTTTATTTTTCTTCAGAGTACTGATCATCCTCTGACTGTGGATTATAGGATTACTTGTTCAAAATCTGTTTCCTCTTTTAGAATGTAACCTGATTTTCAATATGTAAGAAATGAATCTGCCAAATAGCACATGTTAAAAAATGTTTGTGGAGTGATTCAGTAAAAAAATAAAAAATAAAAGAATAATAGTTGCAGGAATTGTCACCAAAGCTTGTCTAATTTGACCTATTCATTTTTTCACTATATTATAACAATGCAAGTTGATATTAATGTTTAATCTTATCTCTGTTGTGAAGCTTCAAGCAAAAACAAAACAGTATAGCAGCAATAGTAACAGGCTTTAGAACAGGATAGACTGAAATCAAACTCAGTGACTCACTACCTTTGTGACCTAAGAGATTAATTTCTCTAAATTCCAATTAGAAGATCAAAAGAAAACAGGGCATGCTTTCTGTCAGGTAGATTTGGGTTTTAATCATAGATCCATTACACACTAGTGTAACTTGAGACCAGTTTCTCAGGTTTTTAGAGGAATAATGACTTCATCTGTAAGATGGATCATAGTAATAATTTCTCCTACATAGGATGACTATGAGGTTAAATGGATGACTATATAAGAATTACCTATGCTGGTGATGGAAACATTATTTGTAGTCAGTATAAGTTAGCTTTTATTAATATGCATACTTTTATACATATTGATATACATTTTTATATTGTCAATATCAATATAAGTTTAATAGCATAAAGTGTGTTAAATAATATTCACTATCTTCTTATATCTTTCATTTGGAAACAGCATAGAGATAGATGCAAGAATAATAATCCAGGTGGTTATAATCCCATCAATTTGGGGGGCTGAGACAGAAGGATTCCTTTCGGCCAAGAGTTTGAGACCAGCCTGGGCAACATAGCAGGACTTAATTTCTACAAAAAATTAAAACATAAGCCAGGTGTGGTAATGGACATCTGTAGTCCCAGTTAGTTCGGAGGCTGAGACAGAAGAATCACTTGAGCCCAGAAGTTCGAGGTTACAGTAAACTATGATCACACCACTGTACTCTAGACTGCGTGACAGAGTGAGACACTGTCCCTAAAATAGAAAATTAACAATATAGTAAAAACTACCATTTATAGAAGAACGTATTATAGGCTTAAATGACTGGATGAATAACAGGTGATCAAGAAACAGGTGTTGACATTCTACATCTAGCTAACTTTTCTGGGGAACTTTGAGAAAAAACACATAAATCACTATCTATTAAACTATGGGATGTTGCTGTTCAATGGGCGTATAGTTTCATTTGTTCTTATAGTTTACAGTACTGGATTGTACATTAAAAATTGAGAGTGTAGATTTCATGTTACATGTTTTTTTTTTTTACTGCAATAAAAAAAATGCATGTAACTTTTTTTTTTTTTTTTGAGACAAGATCTCGCTGTATCATCCAGGCTGGAATGCAGTGGTGCGATTTCAGCTAACTGCAGCTTCCGTCTCCCATGTTCAAGCAATTCTCCCACTTCAGGCTCCTGAGTAGCTGAGATTACAGAGGTTCACCACCATGCCCGGCTAATTTTTGTATTTTTAGTAGAGACGGGGTTTCATCATGTTGGCTAGGCTGGTCTCGAACTCCTGACCTCAGGTGATCCACCTGCCTCAGCCTCCCAAAGTGCTGGGGTGACAGGCATGAGCCAATGTGCCCAGCCATAAATACTTTTATTTTTAAAAAATCTGCTCATAGTGTCTCATAAATTGTGTGTTTCTTTGTAAGGGAAGATCAAACAAAATATTAAAAGAGTAATTTTTCTGTTACTCTTAAATAATATAAAGTACTCATAAAACTATGATTATAGAGTACTATTTTCTTTTACCTTGATTTGTAATTACATAGAGTCTGTGAAATTCTCCATTACATTTTAAATACGAATTAATTAAAGTTCTAGTGTTCTGACATGGAAAGAATGAGGGGGAGATCTTTTCTGTAAAAGCCAAAAGTTGAACCAAAACAAAGACCCAGTTAATATGTGGAGGAACTTAGACAGAGTTCAAAAATAATAATTCAGCCCAATAGTAAAGTAATTAATTTAGGCAGTTGTCATCAATGGATAAAACTCTTAGGTGGAAATTGATGATGTACTTTATGATGGAATCATCAGTCAGTCTCAACCTTGACCTGTTAATAATCTTAGCCGCACTAAAAGTGGGATAAACTGACATGTGTAAGTTGATGTGCCCTACCATTTATGAACTACTCTTTAAAAAATATGAAGTTAATCAAGCTTCTAGAAGAAACTTTTGTTCCAAGGGACAACTCACAGGGTGTCTGCAATAGGTCAAGGACATGAAAAAAAAGTCATAGGGAACAGACGCAACCAAGCTTAACAATAGACTGTTCAGATCCTGATATGAACAAACCAACTGAGAAAGCACATTTTGATACTTTACAAAATATGAAAATGGGCTCAATGTCAAAGGGATATTGAAAATATTGCTAATTATTCTTAGTTACAATAGTGTGGTTTGAGAGAAAGAAAATGCTTATTGAGCTTGTCACGATGCATAAACTGAAGTCCTGAGCTCTGGTACTTGCTCATATTCATGTGCAAAAACATGGATTGTGATAATCATGAAATAATTTGTTGAAAACCAAGAAAGGAATAACAGTTTTTATTTTTAAAGAGTAAGGCTTTGTCATTACAAACCAAGGAATTAAGAGAAAAATAGTCCCAAGGCCTTTACAAACCCAATATACTTTAGATTGCTAAGGATAATCAGGAGACTAGCTTGCTTATTAATTATAACAGTAAGATTAATAACCAGTTTATTTTAGTTCAGTTTATACTAGGCACTGGGATGAGGAACTTACAATCATCATCTCATTCCTTTTCTGCAATAATCTCACAAGATGGTCTTTAGGAATGTTCATATTTCACAATGCTTAATTAACTCATACAAATAGAACAACTATGAAGAGAAGGAGTCAGGATTTTGCTCCAGATCTGATCCCATCATAGCTCACATTCTGCTTTAAAAAAAAAAACAGAGAAAATAAATTTGCACCCAAAATGTGAGAACCTCCATTAAGTCCAGAAACATTTTTTTAAAGAAGGACACTTTAAAAAATTTATTTGACCACTATTCATTCATTGTCTTTTATGTGTCAGGTCTTGTGCCAATAGAAGCATAGCGATACGTATGACCTGGTACCAGCTTCGGGGAGCTCAGAATTTAGCTATTGAGACACACATTTTTATCATCAGAATGCATTATTATAGATGTTAAAATTGAGGTGTGCAGAGTGGTTGTTTTTCTGTCTTTCAGTTTGCCTGGGGGTCATACTTCAGAAAGGGTTAAAAATGGGGTCTAAGAAATGTGTTAATAAAGAAAAAATTACATAAGTTTACCTAAAACAGAACCGGGGGAGACAGTTTAGAGGACAAGTCACTGAGTAAGAAAAACTAGTAAGATGTCAGCAGGGCATATAGTGGCAGAGATGAACAAGAGAATGAAAGCCTCACGGAGGTCACATCCCACAGGGTTGAGAGTGAGGAGGGAAGGTGTGGATCTGAAGATGGCTGGAGGCCTATTAGGGGTGGCTTTTCCCAGGATGCTTTGATACTCTTATTGTTTTTCAGGCAGACACAGAAAAAGGTGGTCAGTATGCAAAAAGAAAAAAAAAAAACAGAATCTTTTTGACCAGTGCTCATTTTGAGTATGAATAGTGTGTGAAACTATTAGAGGCAACCTTTCCTTGAAACAATTCTACTTTTTTTTCTCTTTCAGTGGGGAGCAAAATATCTATATACTTGGGCTGTATTTTGATCTTACCATTTTAAGGGAAGTAAAACCCACTGCACTGTTTAAATGAGTCATCCCTTCAGAATGCCACCTGAGCCTGTTGGCAAGCACAAAGTGTGCTTGTGATGCCAGCCCTGGCCATGGCAGACAGCAGGGATAATAGTAATTGCTGTTTCCAACCCTTTTGGAAGTTTCCAAGCTGTCTTTGGCATCTGCTTCATTCATGCTTCACTGGCAACAAGGGAGTAAGGGATTTTGAAGATACTATTAACATTTTTTTGCCAATTAAGAAATGTGTGATCAAATAATTGCCCTAAACTATTCAAGATGGCCCACCTCAGAGAGCTGGATTGGAGCAATGGAAAGCTGCCTGTACTTCACCTTAGAAGTGCAGCTTAACGCATGATACAGTGTTACATGAAAATTGTAGCTTAGGAAAGATTCTTAGGTATTTGTTGGTCGACATGATTTGGAAAACATCAGCTTATTTGATCATTCTTTATTTAACTCAGTATTCTGGCAAAATAAATGATTCCATTTTCTCCATATGGTAATATAACCTGGCATGCCCTACTTCAGTGCTCATAATGATTCTCTTTCCTCCATAAGGTAGACCTGTTCCTTTCATCTTAACCTTTTTAAATGTTACTTGTTTCATCCACATCTGAATTAATTCCTGATTTTAACATTTAACAGTTGAATGACCTTGGACAAGTCTATTAACTTTTTTACACCCCAGTTCCCTCTTCTGTAAAATGGAGATAACTATATCTAATACTTAGAATCCTTGTAAGGATTAAAGAAGATAATGGGCATGAAGCCCTTAACATATATAAGTGCTTAGAAATTGTCACCTATTATTCTAATATAAATTATAAGCTATTAATAGCCTGCTCTAGTGCCATTATCTTGGTGCAATCATTCTGATTCTCTGTTCAGAAGTTCTCTTCTGTGTACTTTGTATTCCCATTGCAATGTGTCCACACCCTTTTCATGGAGTGCATCACTTCCTATTGTAGGTTTCAGATAATTACACAAGTTCTGTCTGCCCTGAAGCTTCTAGAGGTCAGCGTCCATATTTGATTTACCTATATATCCTCATTTTCTAGACTGGTGATATATGTAGGGAACTACTTAACAATATTTGTCCCATGGAAATCTGATCTCCTTCACATTTTGAAAATGATTATCAGATAACGTTTCCATGTAAGTTATGGAGCCACCAGGTGCTCTTCCTCAGATGGTCCTCAAGGTCTCCTGACTGTCCTTCTGGTCTCCAGCCCTGGTGCTTCCACCCACAATATCTACTCAGAGTAATTTTTCTAAGGCACAGAGGAAATTGCTCTCTTGCTTTGCAGTCTAAAAAGGCATTCTGCAGTTGCTCTAATGCTTAGCATTGCCATAGAAAAAACTTCATGATCTTTTGGTGATTTTTCTCTCTTTTTTAGCCTTATCCTTTACCCTCCTCTTTCCCTTACACAATATGTAGTACTGGACTGCTTAAAATATTAAAATTTCCAAATTCATTTTTACCCCTCTTCTGTGTGCTCTTTTTCATTGCCTGGAATAAATTTCTTACCACTTTCCACTATCACCTAGTTTACTGTGCCTCACGTGTTAGGATTGGGTTTAAATGTCACCTTTCTGGGTGTGTCGCCTCACTTAGAAAGCCTTTTCATTCTATTTCTGCTTTGATTATTTCCCTGTCCTTGGTTCCCCTGTTTCCCCTTGTGTCTTTCCACGATAGCAATTAGAGCACATATGATTTATTATCTCACATAGTGGTCTCATCTTTCAGTCTGTGAAGTGTTTGAGCACAGAAGCTCATGAACATTTTCTGCCTTTCTATGGATTACCTTTGGAAAGGTCCGAGACCATGAGAGAATCTACCTTCCTACCTCTCTTTCTCATCCCCAACCTTTCTCTGCCTCACCTTCAGTTAACACCAAAATGCATGACGTTTTATTCAGGTACTACTTTATTGATGTTTTCATGAATCTCTGTATACTGCTCAACCTTCCTTTGTAACTCTTTCCCCCTTTACTGATCAATACTTCACTTATTACTGAGATTTATCTCTGGAGTTTTTAATAGGAAAATTGTATGAACACTCAATTTGAGTTTGATGCTCTTCCATGTTGTCTGACATATGTAACAGTTATGATTTCTGTTGCTCTGTGAATAGATATTTTTTCAACAAAAACATGGTGCTGTTGAGATCTTAGACCAGATAATTCTTGTTGTAGGGACTGTACTGTGTTTTATAATATGTATGTTCCTGACCTCTATGTATTAGATGCCAGCCGTGTAAACCCTTGCCCTTGCTGTGACAAAGAAAGAAAGAAAAGAAGAAAGAAAAAAGAAAGAAAGAAAGAAAAGAGAGAAAGAAAGAAAGAGAAAGCCTCTAGATAGTGACAAATATTACTATCACTATGTCACCTCTGGGGAAAAATCTCACTCTGTCACATAGGCAGGAATAAAGTGGCATGATGTCAGCTCACTGCAACCTCCTCCTCCTGCTTAAGCAATCCTCTCATCTTAGCCTCTTGATTAGCTGGGGCTACAGGTGCATGCCACCACACCTGGCTAATTTTTGTATATTTTGTAGAGACAGAGTTTTGCTACGTTGCCCAGGCTGGTCTCAAACTCCTGGACTCAAGCAATCTGCCTATCTCAGCCTCCCACAAGTGCTGGGATTACAGGTGTGAGCCACTGTGCGCAGCCAAGAAAAACTTTTTCAGTTGAGGAATATTGTTCTAGACAACAAGACTAGAACTTAGAGCTCATCTTTCTGCTTACAGTGATGGATGATTATTTGACCTTGTTCAACAAAGACTACCTTTTTGATAGTATTATTACTAGTAAAAGATACATGATTAGAACATAGGAAATGAATTACATTTGTCATTCATGTTTGACTCTTTTATTTACAAGAAGTTTTTCAGCTTATAACTGAAACAAACAAGAAGCTTTCCTATTTGTGACAAATACACAAGGTGATGACCCACATATTATACCTTTATCATTACAACCAATAGAGAGTAAATACTAAGTAAATTAGTGGTCTAAGATCAACCCAAAAAAGTTGCCAAAGAGTTATAGATGTGGACAAGTTATTACTCACTTAATGTTCTTCAGTATTTCATTCTTAGTAACATTAATCACGTCAATGTTCATTACTTTAAAAAAACATTCTAAATTACTCTTTGAATTATACATATTTCATTTATGGCCTGGCGATAGGGCTCATTCCTTCTCAATTTAACAAAAAACAAGTGAGATTTATGCAACTAAACACACTTTATAAACCTTGTCTGTGTGCCTAACTTTTGCATAAAAGTGTAGGACTTTGCCCCTGTATTCAGTTGTGTCTGATTTCCAAAGAAAGACCACAATTAGGGGAAAAATATCTTGTTGGTTGTAGAGGTTTTTGAATAGATGGACTAGGTTTGAAGAAGGAGTAGGAATCTGGAGGTTAAATTAATGGATTTCGGGATACCATGTCCCCCAAATGTGGCATCTCAGTATTTGAGGAATCAGTAGAAGTAGGAAGGCCACTCCCACCTTCCCCTCAACTTTCTCCCCTGAAGAAGACCATAAAACAATTCTCTAAATTTCCTCTACAGCATGTCACAAAACCCTCATTCTAAAGGGGTCCTCCTATACCCAGAGTATAGGAATGTCAGACAGAGATGCCAGAAAGAATCTGGCAATAACTGGGCCTTGCTAAATTGCCTCAAGTTATTAACATTAGATCATTTTTTTTTGCCCTCTAATAATACTTCTGCACTATTTTCCATAAAAATACACGCATTTCCCTATTTCTTTGAGTCTGCACTTTGAAAGTTCCCATGTCACATAATACCTATGTGATATGGTTTATCTTTGTGTCCCCACTCAAATCTCATCTTGAATTGTAATCTTATATGTCAAGGGAGGAATCTATGAGAGATTATTGGATCATGGGGGCCATCCCCCCATGCTGTTCTCATGATACTGAGTGAGTTCTCATGAGATCTGATGGTTTTATAAGCATCTGGTCATTCCCCTGCTCACTCCTCTCTCTTGCTGCCCTGTGAAGAAGGTCCTTGTTTCCCTTTCACCTTCCACCATGATTGTAAGTTTCCCCAGGCCTCCCCAGCCATGTGGAACTATAAGACAATTAAACCTCTTTCCTTTCTAAATTACCCAGTCTTGGATATTTCTTTATAGTAGTGTGAGAACAGACTAATATACTATGTTAAATACATTTGTATTTTTTATCTCGTTAATCTCTTTTTTGTTATAGGATTCTCAGCCATGAACCAGGCAATGGGTGAGAAATAGTATTATTTCTTCTTTTCAAAACAAGGCAATAGGAAGGAACCAGAGGTTGGCACTAGAATGAAAATCAATTTTTGCTACTAGAAACTTAGCAGTACAGAATATTTAAATTCTGGCTTAAGGTTCTTTTTGCTTTGAGACTCATAAATTACCTTTTTTGTAGACCAGAAGAGGTTCACTATCTATGCTTTAAGTAACTTTTTGTAGAAACAAAGAGCAGTATTTATGGACCTGAGTCACGATATCATCTTATTAAGCTTATTCTATCAGAATTTCTGTGGATTTGGCTACAGCATAACATTGAATATGATGAAAGTAAAAAATAAATTAAGAAAAAAAGCTCTTTCCTCGCTTTAGTGAATTAGGTCTATGTCATGCTGTTTTCATATAACTCAGTATTTGGATGAGACATATTTGAGAACTATCCAAACTATATCCTCCTAACATTTTTGAAAAGCTAAAACTATTGTATAATAAAATGCTTATTTTCTTAAAGATTTCATGAGCAGAAAAGAATAGCCTGAACAGAAGAAGGTCAGCAGGGAAGGATTGTTAGGCAAAGCCAGGCAATGAACCATTGGAAAGGGATTGAGTTTCCTATATTTTTGCAATTACGGATCTCTAACCTTAGCCCCTCCATGATCCTTTTCTTGCAATTTGCACCCTTGCTCTCACTTCCTCTTATTACTAATTAGCCTGTTTTATGTGAATTTCAGCATGTAATATTTCATATTTAATAACCCTGCATCAGAAGAAATGGGAAGTCAAAGAAGATGGAATTTATTGCCAGGTGTTCTGGAAAGCACCAGGGGGCATTTATAGGGAACCCGCAACATTCCTCAATACCCTGAAGAGTCCACAACCCACACTTTCAGGAATCCAATAAGTTTCAGCTGAGAATACTATAAATACCACAGAATAAGAGCCATACCCTGATCAAGCTCATTCACTGGAAAGTCAGGAGACAGGAAGTTGAAGTTCAGGGGTAGCCATAATTGGCCTTTGCATTTAGCACCTTGTTAACATAAATTGAGTAAGTTCACACCTCTAATCTCTCATTACTAATGTCACTTACTAGAATCTGAACTCAATAAGATGAGGTTAGCTTGCTGGAAACGCTGCTTATTTTTCTAAACAGGAGGAAAGAGATTTAAATGTTTCAACTAAGAGACATGGCATCTGACATAGGCAGTATCTTAAATCTTTGGGGCAGCTTTCAAAGCTAGAGGTTAAAGTCTTAAGGTCACTAAGGTTGTCATTGAGAGTCCCCATGATTACAGTCTCATCGTTTTTTTATATATAGCATTTCTTATTCTCTCTTTTCTTATGTCAGATCCTAGAGCCAAATTGATTAATGTGATTCGTCCAAATAGATTCCCCTCCCCTCTCCTTTAATGTACCCAACCTCTCATACCACTTCCTCCTGTTATCAAAAGTCCACTTCCCATCACCCCTTTAAAATCCTGTTCAAATTCATCCTCTTTCAAAAAGTCTAAAGAATTTAAATTCTAATTTCTCCTTGAAGTCTGCTTCACTTCTCCAAATGCCACTATTTATTCTTATCTGTGATTGCTATCTTTATTATCACAAAATTTGACAACTTATTATATAAGATCTTGTGTCTTAATGATTGTTATTTATTTTTCCGTTGTCAGCAAAATGTCATGCTTTAAGGAGACAGCTATCTCAAATTTCTCTATTCTAACAGTGCCTAAGACAGTGCCAGAATTAGTAATAGCACTGTCAAAAAGAAAGTCACCTTTCGTAAAGCTTTCTGTTGGAGGATTGCATACTTTGACTGATAGACATTAGGATAGTGATTATAGGTAAAGAAAGCTTAAACCAGAAATAAGCCTCCCTTTAAAAATGTCAGAGTTTGGGACATTAAAAAGGCAATAGAAGGGTTATCTGAAAAGAGATGAGCAAGGACTTCAGGACTGAGATAGCAGAATAAAGCTGATTAAGCAGAATTTTTCTTTCCTCAGTTCAGAACCCAATAACATGAATGTATATATAATAAATGTAGGAAAAATACCATCAGCAACCCAACACAAGAAATAGAATCACCAAGTTTCTAATGATTCAGGAATTTGAGGTGACATAATGATTATTTAGGTAGTAGCTTAAAGTGTTTATACACCTTGACATAGCTTTCACCTTAGAAGTCTTATTAATAAGCTGATACATCCTGAGATTTTTTTTCACCATCTCCCTAACATTTTGAAAGAAACAGATTAAGTGGGTATTCTTTATTCTTAATTTCTATTATCACTGGTAAATAGTAAATAGAGTTGCTAAATACCTGCTAAAAAAAAGGGAAATCTAGGGCTCCAGAGCTACTCTGAAATGGGACAGTGGTAAGTATGTCATGAGAGTGAATTATATTTCACAACTAGGAGAAACGAAACTTGATAAGGAACCCTTAATCAAACATCAAAAGTTAAAAATAAAAAAAAGAGTAAGTAGTGTAAAAACTTTGCACACTCACTATACCAGAGTTTTTTATGCCACCGTGCTGTAGAGGAGTGGACAGAATAACAAATATCTAACAGGCAAACCACTCTTTGATAAGGAAAACAAAATAGTCATGGATAAATAAGGAAGAGATTCAGTATTCAAAAAGTCACCCTTGAAATAGCAAAGACAATTGAAAATCTGGACAGAACTGCCCAAAAGTGAGCAAAATTACAAAAACAGATGGCAGAGTAACTACACAAACTTAGCTAAGGAAAATAAGTGAAGAGTATCAAAAACAACACTTCAAATGCAAATCAAATTTAAAATGAAAAGAAAACAAAGGGGCAGAAGAAAATTCCCTGTGAGTGGTATATTCTATGACAAATATAATTACTATATGAATTCAATAAAACAAAGTCTTAAAATTATGAAGATAAACTAACAACCAAAATTATGAACATAAACTAACAACAAAAGTTGAAAGGATATATTGAAAACCTAATTAAGAAAACAACATTATTATCAAATTAATAAATAAATTGGAATCAGCAAAGGACCAAACACAGCTTGTTGTATAATCAGATTACAACAGAATAAAAGGCTGAAGACAAGGAACAATAGTGCAGGCAAGAAAAACAAATTATGTTAAACCAATCAGACAGGTGATAAGAAAAATTGTTATACTGGAAACAGAGAAAAAACTAAAAAACAGCAAAAGAACATTTTCTTAAAATGAACATAGAACTAAGTTGGAAGACATTAAGAGCAGACAATATTTGAGTAAAATGTGATATAGAACAATCCGCACCAATTATTTAAGTTCTTAGTTAAGTTATAAGTTAAGTTATTGAATTTTAAGTGCAAAGAAAGTTTTCCTTAATCATTCAAGCAAGAAAAACAACTAGTGATATAATGCATAGATAAGAGATGAGTAGTCATAACCCATAGGAAGATATAACCAGACTGACTTCAGACCACTCTCCATAGAAACCTTCAATGCTGAATGACAATGATTTTGTCTCATAAATATCTGAATAGAATAAATGTGTATAATTGTGTTTCAAAACATCGTGTTGTATACAAGTATATACAATGTGTATACAATGTTTGTCAATTATAAATGACTAAATAAAAATTTGACAATAATTTTATTCATATATTAATGAAATAAATGGAAAATGTTATGCATGTCTTTATTTTTCATTTAAGTTATTAGCAACTATAAGATATAAAAGTTGAGTGATTATCGTAGGTGGCATAACACTTTATATACACAAATATTTATAGACATTTTGAAATAAACTGTGAGGTATTAGTAAGTCTTAATTATCAGGTAACTTTTAATTATTTAAGGGAGATAAATATCAAAATAAAATGTGAGATAAAATGCAATCCCAATACTTTGGTGGCTTAAGAAAGGGGAAAATTGGCATATTTGGATGGCATGACATTTTTCACAGTGGTGGCTATTGGGTGCAATGATGAAGGATGAGTGGATTATGGCAACATGATGGCAAGAAGACAGTTCAAGCAGCAGAAATAGGATAAGCAAAGGCATGAAAATGGAAGTTGTCTGATCCACTCTGTGTAGTGGAACTCAAGTCATAGTGGCATGGTTGGCAGACATGGGTGAAGGTAATAATAGAATAGTGGGTTGACATGCATTTATGAAATGCCTTGTCCACCTCTTATATTTTATTCATGAATTAGCATGAAACCACAGAAGCTTTTAGAAATAGAAGTGCATTTTAGGGTTTCTAGTTTATAAACCACTGCCTAGAAAGATTAGCATAGGAATAGGTTCTGTGTTATCTTACATACTTTAATTCCAATCCATTCATTATTCTTTTATTCTTTTAAGAGAAAAGAAATGCATGAATTTCAAAGGATATCCTGACATAATTTTTAGAACAGCTACACATGTATCAAATATGTAGCACGTGTAAGAACCTGTTCTTGGAACAGGATTTCTGAATTTATAGTACTATGATATAATCATTAGTATTTATCTGGATAACCTGAAGTTTTGTCATTAAAAGTACTATCAGGATTGGTAAGGTAAGGGAATCAATTCATTGATCTAAACAGGTTTTTAAAGTGGTTAAAAACTATAAGGCTATGTCTTAGAAATCAAGAAAATTCAATTATTCTAAATACCATATTCCCTAAGCATTCTGCTTTTCTGAATTCTACTCTAGTGACCAAAGCACTGTGAAAGATTGGCTCTTTTTTTTTTTTTTTTTCCCACGGCTGAGAATATCAACTATGTTAATCATTTTCAAATTCTTACACCCTGTAAAAATGGACATTTTATTTTCCTCAATGGCCTGATAGCTTCTTGTGTAGAGAAGAACATTGATTAAATCTCAGGACGTTATTAGCCGTGTAATCTTGGCTATCAGAGTTAGCCTCTGGGACTGTGTGTTTCTTTATCTGTAAACAGGAAGAATACTAAGTAGTACCCACAGTTATGGTAAACATAAGTGAGTTAATATATAGAAAGGATCTAAAAAGGCATACTGTATGTGTGGAATAAATATTCATCAGCTACATTTCCCCTTCTTTGTCAATGGCTTGGAATCAAGAAACCAGATATTTTTATAATTTAAGTTCATAGTATTAGCTTGTACAGATACTTAAGCAATTAAAGCCCTGGTCTGTAATACATCTCTTATCTTTTTTCCAGCACTGAAACCTGTGAGATAGATATTGTGTAAAGTCGTTTTCAAGAGCAGTTATAGGGTGCAGGGGAGTGCAGTGATTTAGCATTGCTACCCAGATGTTTATAAAATCAGATCTGTAGGATTCCTGAGAAGTAATTCATTGCTTCACAAAGAGTCAGGGAAGTACAGACACTAAGAAGAGCATTACTATTGTACACAGACAACCTTTACTCTTATTTTTGTCTATTTTATAGTGAAGGATATTTTTTGCAGACGGCAAATTCACACACCCAAATGAAACACATATGCACGGATTTATTCAGGTCAGTCTGATCACTGGCCAAAACTTGTGCATCCCAAATTGTGGAATTTAGGTTTTTTGGGAGAAAGTTATTTTGGAAAGGTTCCCATCCAGAAGCTGATTGAGAAATGGCTGGCCAGGCACCGTGGCTTACACCTGTAATCCCAGAAGTTTGGGAGGTGGAGGCAGGCAGATCACCTGAGGTCAGGAGTTCAAGACCAGCCTGGCCAACATGGTGAAACCCCATCTTTACAAAAAACACAAAAAAATTAGTGGGGCGTGGTGGCCTTGCCTGTAATCCCAGCTATTTGGTAGGCTGAGGTACAAAAATCACCTGAATCTGAGCGGCAGAGGTTGCAGTGAGCTGAGATTGTGCCACTGCACTCTAGCCTGGGTGATAGAATGACACTCTCTCTCAAAAATAATAAATAAATAAATAAATAAATAAATAAATAAAAATGGCAGGACTTCGATTTTCCATTTTTCCATTTATGGTTCTCGATTCTTGCCTTCTGTGAAGACCTGAAAAGTGATGGGCCAGAAGTGAAATAGCTGGCAATAGAAAATGAGTTTGCTTGACGTTCTGAATTTTCTCAAACCTTCTTCATCATGTAGGGTAACTGGTAACATTTTAAAATTTTGGAGAATAATGGAAACAGTATTGCTCTTTGATGAATTATTACTGATTTATTCAATGGAAAATTTGAAAGAACTTCAGCACACAGAGGTTAAACACATCATCAACTGTGGCCCACATATGTGAATACTGACTTTAAATTTCAGCTGGGCTACATTTTGCAGGCGTTCAGAAACAATCATACTAGAAGAATAACAAGTAACAGAAGACTGCACAAATTGTGTGTTTTTTATTTAATTTGGTTTTCTGACATTTCTGTTGAATATGGTTCTCATGAAAGATCATTTATTTTTTCATTAGGTGGTATTAGAATCCATTTAAGCAGAGGTGACATGGATTTAGACTCCACTAACTGGCCACACTGATTGAAGTGTCTTGGTCCTGTGTGGAGGCTATTCAAAATAAAGGCCAACTATGAAAATACTCTAGATGGAAACACTACTATGTTAGAGGTATTATGACTTTTCTTGTTACATCTTCTCTAAAATTAACCCTTGGCTCAAAAACTTCAGGGAAACAAGCATCACTTCAAGATATTTAGATCTACAGATTCAATACGGCAATATAGCAATTTATTTCAAAAGTAAAAATATCACGTGAGAAGATAACTCTATTCCCTTGCCAAACAAAATTCCATTAACTAACTTAAATTGGACTTAATAACAATCACATAAACTAATTAGTTTCCATTTATAACTCCATTAGGAGTATTATTCATCTCAGCATTGCCGGTTAGAGCTATGCTTCTTCAGACTTTCAACAGATTAAATAAATATAACCTAGGGTGCTAATTATACAGTGATGATGCGAGACTCCAAGATTACTTCCCTTAATATAGATATAATTTTTGTAAAATTGATTTTTTTCAGAAAATGTCCTTGGTCTAAAGTCTTGATTTTTCTCATTTTATATTATAAATGAATGTGCATCTCTAACATATGATTGGAACTATCATATCCTGTGGGCTTTGGTAATATCTTTCCTTTGGCAAATCCAGGTAACCTTTAGTTTTGCATTCTTCGCAGGGTACATTACTTTCCAAGTGCTCTATCTCATGCAGTTCTAGAATTCTTTGTGGTTCATAGACAGAAATTAGGTGACCCATAGCTCATTCCCTACTCCTGGAACTCTACCAAGCTTGTATCCCAGGGCTTGTTGCTGAACCTTTAAAAAACTTTAAAGTATTTTCATCCATAATCTCATTCTCATAGTACCATCTATGTGCTATACCTCCCAAATTCATAGCCACAACTAGAAGCTCTTGAGTATCTTCAATTGATATGTTTACGGTGAAACTTTCATTTCTGCTCATCTAGGGCACAGACAATGGAGCCAAATGACCTGAGTTAATAGCCCAAATTGGAAAACCATCTAGCACCAAATAGACTCTCAATACTTGCTATTCATCTGTTATTATTACTGAAGAGCTGTGAAGCTTAATGCAAACTTCCAGGTTTTCTTCATTAAGAACCTGGTAAAAAACTACAGACAAATGTAACTAAGAATAGCTGTCTGGTGATATCTAAATATCTATCTTTTTATTGTGTAGCTATTCCTCAGGTTCTTTTCAACTTGCCCAGTTTTTGCTTTTGCAATCATTTAGTTTGAATGCCACTTTCTTCTTCAAGACCCTTATTACCATTCTCAGAATTCTTACTTACTGTCTGCAGTTAAAGTCCAGAGCCAACACTGAATACCAGGATATTCCAAAGGACTAAATATTATATCCCTCAGAAGAAGTGCTCTCACTAATATACTCTAGAACCTAGGCAAGTGGTGAGGGGGGATTCTATCACTGGATTATTTTGTAAATAAAATTTTATTGATACAGTGACATCCACTTTTTATTTGTGTTGTGTCTGTGGCTATTTTCACACCACAATGGCAGCATTAAATAGTTGCAAAACAGAATATATGGCCAACAAAACCTGAGATATTTGTTAGTTGCCTTTTACAAAACAATTTTCCCAACCCCTGCTTTAGATATTTCTGTCCTCACTAAAACCTCTATCATAGCAGTTTACATCATATCCCATTTAAGAATCAATTTAATTTCAGTGAAACATGTTGCTATACTTAATTACTCAAATTTTTATTAGTTTTATTATTTGATATCTAAAGTATTTTGGTTCTGTGGTTGCTTACAAACTGTAAACATAAGGAGATTATGTGTTTTTGTTTGAAATTAAAGTATTATAAATAATTTAAGTACATATTAGAGGTCTAGCAGCATTTGATTTTCTTTAAAAAGTCCTATTCTCTTAAGTTTGAAAAACCTTTCACTAGATAATTGTCTGAAAATTCTGACCCACATGGCTGTAAGCTGGCACTGGACTTCATGAGCCTTCTCGGAGCTTCATCTACACTCTGAGTCTATAGCAGCTACTCAAACTCCTTGACATGAAGAACTGGTTTTTATTTACCCCATGTATCTAATTAATACTCTTTTAAAATCAGTAAAATAATTATTAGAAAAATGATCATGAACTTTGATGTGCAGTTATGTCAAATAGCTGCAAAATTTCCTGAATGTGCATTCTCAGTTTTTGTTCTCATCCCATGGAAGATCACACGGAACAAGAATGGACGAACACCAACTAATTGATCATGGTAACACTGGACTGCAGTACGCATATGGGATATTGAAACCATTGAAAAGAGAGGAAGTGAAAGGATTGTCTCTAAATTGAAAGATCATCTGGATTTCTAAAGCAAGCTTAGAAATGAGTAAATTTCTCCTCATTTCTTGGAGAAAATCTTTAGGACCCTTAAATCTACTTTGCATGTTGTCTACATTTGGGCACTGAGGACCATGACATTTTAGAAACACATTTCAAAGTATATCTACTGTCCACTATGTTCACTTATTCATCCATAACTGTAACATAGTTATTGAACAGATTAGATGTTCCAAAAACTGTTCTAGTTGCTGAGAATAAAGCCTTGAGCAAGATAAAAGTTCTGCTCTCATATGGTATATATCACAGTAAGGGAAATTGGGAAATGAATAAACAAATACATCAGCAAGAAAAAATGGAGAGTAACAATTGGTGTTATGCAGGGAATTAAAACAATGTGATTTGATACATCTTGACAGGGTGTCTGCTTTTGTTTGGGTAGCTAGCCAAGCCCTCACTAAAAAACTGCCCTTTAGGCTGAAATGTGAATGATAAGAAGGAAGCAGCCATAATTATGGAAAAAAAAACATTTCACAAAGGAAAAAACAGCAAGTGAAAAGTTCTCAATGTGGTCATGACTTTGGGGAGTCAGTGTGCAGAAACAAGGTTTTGTGGCTGAATTGTCGTAGGTGACAAGGAACAAGGTCATAGAGGTAATCGGGGGACAGGTAATATAGACTATGGTGGTAAAAGAAAATTTGATTTTACTAAACATTCAATGAAGAGATTTTTGTTGGGTTTGAAGCTCTGACATGGGTTTGAGCAATCTGACATGTTTTCAAAATATCATCGTAGTACGTCTTTGGAGAAAGGATGGCTGATTGCCTGAGTGAAAGCAGTCTGCATCGGAGAAGCCTTGGGCTTCAAGAGTGATATTGATAATGAAAAAAGTAGAGATATTTGGGATGAGGTTTAGGGGTAGATCTATCATATAGAACATCTGAGAAAGAAGGTGAGAATCATTTGGTAGAATAGTTCTGCTTCTCTGCTCTAAGTGAAATCAAACCATTAGCATTTCCAAGTAGAAATAGGTTGGGAAATAGTGCTTTTCCATATACATTATAATCAAATGGTTCACTAAAGCAACAACTGAACTATGCAAAGACCCAAGGTAACTATGTGATGTAGCAACTCATTAATTCTGCCACTTTATGAAGATGAATGTATTGCCACAACAGAGGCAAATCACACCAGTTAAAAGATATAGGCTCTTCTCAGCACATTGCATTGTCCAAAGGTATTTTCCTGAGCACTTGATATTTCCTGTTTGTCTCAATTCTTATAACTTTTAATTTCTTAATTGTGTCCTTCTGTTATTACTATTGAAAATTAGTTCATATGCTTTTATTTCACCAGTCTAATCACAGCTAACTTTATTGGCAACTGTAGCTTACATTCATTGAAAATCCCATCCTGGTGGCCTGTCTCTGAGTCCAGCAGCAACCGCAACAAAGTTGTTTCCTAGGAGCTCAGACTCATGGACCCCGTGCAGCATTTACCTGAAACATACACCCTGCATGTGTCTGCTGTCTGCGCCTAGAGGTTCTACCTAAAAGGAGCCTGCTTTGTCTGCTTAGCTTACTAAGTCCGCAAGCACAAGTATAGCTGGAATTACAAGGGATAAGTAGCAATACCCCAGTAGTAAATGAAAATCAATGGATGAGCGATTCAGCATTTTGCACCCATTTTGGGCCATTCATACTCTACCTAGGCAGTCTCAGACACAGTCCAAGCCAACCCAAGTGCCTGTTGCCCATAGTTGTCAATGTTATAATGCATCCTTGTATTGAATTTTCTTTCTTCTCCCTCATCCTCTCATTCTCCCTTGTGTTAATCCATTCTCATGTTGCTGTCAGGACATGCCTGAGACTGGGTGATTTATAAAGAAAAGAGGTTTAATGGAATCACAGTTCAGCAGGGCTGGGGAGGCCTCAGGAAACACAATCATGCTGGAAGGACATTCAAGCATGTCCTTCTTCACATGACAGCAGCAAGGAGAAGTACCAAGCAAAAGACCCCTTAGAAAACCATTAAATCTCATGAGCACTCACTCACTATCAGAAGAACAGTAGCATAAAGTTAACCACCCCCATGATTTAATTACCTCCCACATGGTCCCTCTCATGACAGAAGGGGATTAAGGGAACTACAATTCAAGATGAGATTTGGGTAGTGACACAGGCAAACCATATCATCCCTGATTCCTGCATTTTTCTCTCTGAATCAATCTCCTATATGAACTAACTGAATGTAAGTAATCACTTGAAGACAACCCCCAAATAAGACAATTAACTATATACAAAATTAATTCAATAAAATAAAAGAAAAAAATGGAAAAAAAGAAAAGAAATAAAAAAATTAATCCATAAAATATTTTAGCTTTATTTTCTCTAATTCTCACTGCAATCTAAAATTACACCTTCCTTTCCCATTACATGTTAAGGACATTAGGATTCAGAGAAATTAAGCAACTTGTTCAAAGTCTGATAGCTAGTAGTTGAAGATGCAGGTATCTCAAATACAGGTGACTATTTATAGCAGAGCATGGTTTTTGCTCTACACTCTAATGTTGCTAAAAGATAGATATATTTAATTTGCTTTTTGGCAGGCCATTTCAGTGAAAGCGTTCCTACTATGGCCTGGTTTTGGACTTAAATCTCTGGTGTTTATTCTTGATTCATTCTTTCCTGGGATGTCCCTTAACCCTTGACCAGGATAGGTGGTACTTCCAGAGAGGCTCCCACTACCCCTACGTGATATGGCTTGGATCCTGGGGCAACTGCTATTATAGTGTTAAGTCAAAGCTTACTTTTACAGGTAATAGTCTTGAACAAATATCGATGACACCTGGTTTGCGTTTTTGAGTCTGGTGAGCACTAGATTTTTTTCCTATTAAAATCATAACCATTTTTAAATAACTTTCTTGAGATTAGTGTTTAAATTTCCATCTGAGATATGAATTATGTTAATTTATTATACTTAATACTGTTAAGGCATAATTTTTAGAAATTGTAATATATGCTACATTATGAATACAAATGCATAGTCCTCCCCATCTCACCAAAAATAAACAATAGGAAATGTGGAATTTAAATTTGTTCAGTAATGTCTTAAAGATGGTTAACTTAAATATGAACATTTTTCTATTTCTTTAAGAATATAAAATCATATTTTGTTAATTTTTATGAACCAAGTAAGTTTTTTTGCCACAAATTGATAGCTAGGAGCCACCATAATTTATTGAGTCTTAACTGTGTAGGAAGTGCTTTTCATGCTTGTGGCATCAACACCCAACATTTATTTCTAAACTCATTTACCTACCTCCATTATAGAGGCTAGAAAAATAAACATATTTCTCTCCTTCCCTTGTATAGTGACCATGTGACATAATATAATTCTGGCCAATAATACCTAAGTGGACATTTGTTGGTGGGGAACTTCCAGAAGCACTTTTGCTATTTCTGATGAAAGAGGTAGATGAGGATGCCATGACCAACCATCCCTGCTTTTTCTTGTTTCAAATATGGATTAGATATATGGAGTTGTGGCAGCTACCTTGTGGCATGAGGAAACCACTTAGAGGCTTCCATTCATTTTCATCAGCAGCATAGTTGTTCAGATGCTTCTTGTAAATTAAAGATGGTATGAGACACTGAAGGGAACATAAAATGAGTGTTAGCATGATTCTTGCCCTAAAAATACTAACACTTTGCTTGCAGAGGTATAAAAACGAGAATAGGAAAAAGATTATACTCCAAATTGTACAATAATTGGGTATCACGATAGCTTCCAAAGCAGTTACACAACAAAAGGAGATTTAGTGATATTTCTAGGGCAAGCACAGAGAGCTGGTATCATGATGATCTCAGCATGGGATCTCACTGATGGGTGTTGACTTTGGAGAGTCATCTTTCCCATCATGACACTCTCCTCCTTAGAAAAGGATCTTTATTCCTTATTCTACCACCCAAGGAACAGCCCAAACAGACAGACTATGCATATGCATTCCAGATCAGTAATGTGAAACATAAGAGGGAGGAACTCTAAATTTAAAAGTGGAATAACACTCTTCTTCCCGCCAATTGCTAAAATCGCAGAGAGGAACAATATTTTCATCCAAATTGTCTGGCTTTCATTGTACATGTTAGAGCCAGACATGTAGTAAGCCAGATGTAATTTGAGACTTGTGGAATTTATTTCTCAGCCAAGCAAGAAGCTGAATTAATAGATTTTTACTTTTACTTTTGTTGAAATGAGAAAGCTGAAGAGTTTCCAGCATATTCCTACCAGATGGCATGCTTCATTGCCTACAATTTTGCTCCCTGTATCTTGTTCGCCTCAAAGGTGAAGAGGAAAAATATGTATCTGCTTATTTGTATGGTAATCAAAGTAGAAGAGATAGGAAAGATCCATCTGCCCACCTTCAGTTGTGGTTCACCTTGACCTAAGTGTGCAGTTATTTAAGACTCTGGTGAGATAAGACATGTCTTCCTAAAAGCAGGGAGTAATATTCAATTTTGGTATGACAAATAAAGTGAATTGATGTTTGATGATTAATAACCTAAATATGTGAAAATACGCTGATATTTATGAAGTGTCTAGGTGATGATGGAAAAGGGCTTACTTTATTGATCCAAACCAACTGAACACGTCCATCACTTTAAAGTCATTGTTTAAACTGTAAGCATCAATTTGTTACTTATATTTTCATATGAGATTGCTAAAAGTCTTTGGTGTGTCACAGAAAGTGTTATAAATAACAGTAGAATCAGAAAAGAGGTTTTCTGAAAGTTATCTTTAGATCACTTTTGATTAAAATCTTACATTTTACAGTTAAGTGATCCAGAGGAGTAAGAAATTTAACAACAAATTAGAAAAAAAAGAATGTTTATACAGTGAGTTGAAGCTGAATCCTAATCTCTCCCTAATAACCGATCATTACAAGTAGTATATCTCTGATAATATTTACAAAAACTATCAATAAATATGACAAGGGATAGTTTAAAAAATACCCAGCAATCTTTCAGGATAGCAGTGCTCTGTTAATCCCATCACAGACCCACTTATATTGGTTTGTTGGGAAAGCAAGTGACCATGCACCAGTGTAGAAACTAGCAGTGAAGTAGAGGCAGTACTTTTAAAAGTTTCTGCCTGTTCTCACATTGCCCATTAAAATGGCTACAGACCTTTGCCCTGAAGTGTGCACAGATGTCAGCTTCAAGGAGGAAGCACTGATTGCATAATTCTTTAAACATAATATTTGGGCTAACATTTTATATATCACATCCACATACGTCTTTTCAGGTCACTGTGTTAAAAGCCATGGAGAGCATTTCTTGTTGCTCCTTGGATCATCTGCTTGACTCTGGCTGCGATAGGACAGAAAATGTGTATTTTGAATTCTTTACAGCCAGGGTGGAGGATATCCACCTAGAACGATCTTCTCTTACTAACACATAAAATAGGAGGCAATCATGCCACACACACACACAAAAATTACATAGAACTTAAATCAGAATAATAGAGGGGATTCTAAGAAGTCAAAAAAGAAAAACAAAGAAAAAAATCACATTTCTTCTCTACAAGGCAAAAATAAGATTCAAACCTTTGACTTCTTAACATTGTGCCTTGACTATTTCCATCCTTCCATACTTCCCATCTTCCCCTAACATGAAATATTTTCCTCCAAGAGATAGACCCTCTGAGCTTGACATCTTCATATGAGTATCTCCATGTATTTCTTCTATTTTATATAACTTTAAAAACTCATTTCAGGTCCTCATTTGCTATGCTGAAAATACCACATTTATCAAGTGAATTGATTGTGTGTTCTCTTATTTTTATATAATATTACCCTGAATATAATTTTTAATAAGTTCTCCAGTCTTTCCAGAATGCCTTATCACATCTGCCAGTCATCCAGGGAATTCATTCTGGAGCAATGTTATATTATCAATATTAAAACTGGGCTGCAGGGTAGACAGGGATGGTAATGGGTACAGAAAACTGGTGAGAAATAAGGGATAAGATCTACTATTTCATAGCACAATGAGGTGACTATAGTCAATAATAACTTAATTTTACCTTTTACAATAATTTAGGGTGTAATTTGATTGTTTGTAATTCAGAGGATAAATGCTTGAGAGGATGAATATTCCATTCTCGATGTGCTTTATTTCACATTGCATGCCTGTGTCAAAACATCTTACGTATCCCCATATAGACACACTTATTGTATTTCTATGAAAATTTTAAAAATAAAAAATAAAATTAAATTGTATGTTTTCAGTTTTTTCGGTGGAAGTGATTCAAGGATTGTTATTATTATTACTTTTTGTGACAGAGTCTCACTCTGTCCCAGGCTGGAGTACAGTGGCGCAATCTTGGCTCACTGCAAAGTCCGCCCCTGGGTTCAAGCGATTCTCCTGCCTCAGCCTTCCAAGTAGCTGGGATTACAGGTGCCTGCCACCGTGCATTTGAGATTCACTTGTGTCAATAATTATTTCCTGATTATCAAGACATTAAATTAAAGATGGTTTCTATTTATTTTGTGCTGTGGGAGCATGTGTAATTTATAGCAATGAGGATTCTTAATTTATAGCAAATGGGGGGAGAAGTATTAGATATTAAACTGCCTAGGAAATGGAAATGTAGTGATTTATAGCTGTAGGGGAATGCACTAGTGTCATCGAATACAACTCCTTCAGTTATAAATTAAAAAAAAATAAAGTCACGTCCTACACTAGCTCTGTATTTATTTCACCTTGTGGTCTCTAAATAAACTCTATAAAGGCAAAGTGATAAAACTTTTAAAGTACTCTTTTCCTTTTGACATAGATCTTGACTTCCTCTTACTGGCCAAATGAAGACAGAAAATACACAACTCCATGTTCATCCAATTGTACTCTTTAATCAAGAACTCCAACCATTTCTTTCCCACAATTTCTCCCGGCCCTCATGCTGCCCCCTCAGTGTACTCTGCATCCAGGTCAATGCTCTTCACCTGAACTTGACTATTTACATCTCTGACCCATGGCAAGAGTAACAAATAACCTCACTTGAACAAAACTACAATCAAATCGAATTTTTAAAGAAGAAAAACATATTAGTTTTTCAGTAGATAAGAAAGTACCAAATCTGTTGTATATCAAATATGATGGAAGCCATCCTATGAAATATTTTGAATAATTCACCCTGTTTCAGAATTGTGCAATAGCGTTTCCTTCTTTTAGCTTTCTCAATTAACAGATGGAAAATCTCTTACTTTCCCACATGTTTGGCTATTAAACTTTCAATACACTGCCAAAAATTCTTGTCAAACAAATAACCAGACATACCACAGAAAGCAAGTTCTATAATGATGAAGTGAAATCTAATCATGCTAACAGGTATAATGTTAGAATTATAACATTGAAATTTTTTTTTTGTGTGTGTGTGTGTGTGTGTGTGTGAAATATTCCATGCTTAGCAACCCTTAAGCAGTTTCAGAGTTATTTAAATATTTTTCCTGAATCTGAATCACATCTTATAAAATTCCAGGGACTTCCACTCACTTCCTGGAATATACACCCTCATGAACAAATGAGATAACTTGATTTGACTTTAATTCCTTTAAACTCTGGTGGAATAGGGAGAAGTCTTTTTCTTCTTTCTTTTGCCTTTTCTTTTCTTTTCTTGACAAGCATCAAGTACATACAAATAACCAAGAAATAAAAGGATGAAGAAGGAAAGGAAGTGGAGGAGGCATTTCTTTTCTTTCTCCTTCTTCTTTCTTTATTTTTTTTAAGAATAGAAAGACAAAGATCAAGTACATACAAATAACCAAGGAAGAAAAGGAAGAGGAAGGAAAAGAAGGGGAAAAGTCACAACATACATAAAAATGGCTTTTTGTTCCATTAATCAGAGAAATCTGCATTCACCAAAGTGAAAATCAAAATACCATTTATAATATACAATTTATAAAATTTCCCACTTTTTGAAATATAAGACATAATTGTGGGAAGAGTCATGACTCCTTCTTTATTGAAATTAGATAAGTCACAAAGTCTCTTATTGAAGCCAGTTACTACCTGCAAAATAGGAGACTGCTTATTTTTAACTCCAAAATTCTGCTATACTATTATGTCAAATGGATTATGTTTTTATGTAATTTTAAAAATTGGAGACATACATACAAAAGGATTTCTAGATCATATGCAAGTACACCCACATGCATTAGCACACACACATATACAAAGTCTAATGAGTAGGTAGGCTAAAGCGAGCATGTGAAAAATACTACTGAGATTTTAAGGAAGAAACAGAGAATTTTGCTCATTCCTTGGAAGGCACAGTGCCTCAACCCAGTTATTCCTCACTTTCTCTCTCCTACACATGGCTATTAATATGACATTTTTGTTAAAAATCTGAATTTATTGTTTTTCTTGGTAATTTTCTAATTTATGTACCCATCCTAAAAGTGATACAGTTTAGTTGTTCTGTAATTGGGATTTATATAAATAGACTCACACTGTATGTGTTATTTGTTGATGTGTACCTTCCCCCCTGATGTTGAGTTCCATCCATGCTCATGTGTGCATTTGCAGTTCTGTCATTTTCATTGTTATGTAGTAATCATACACTGTTCAACATTGTTTAGCAGATCTTTTTACTTTTGATAATCATTTGAGATGTTTAAAATTTGAAAGTGTCATTAACAATGATACTATGATCAGTTTTGTACATGTATCCTGATATAAATGTGCATACAATTTTTCTGACACAGGAATCTGGGAGAATGCCAAAATATTTCCAAAATATATAAATGTATGCTTTGATGACCAGGGTATTAGGATTCTTGCTGCACTCACTTGCTGGAGATTTTCACGTCTTTTCTCTCTGCTAGTAGCGTCATGTGGTTTTAATTGCATACCCTTATTGTAAATAGAGTTTCAATTTTTTTCTGCAACGCTATCACTACACTATGTCAAATGTCAACCTATACTCATTGGCTATAAGAATTTTCCCTTCTATGAAATTATTATTTGGGCTTTCTGTTCATTTTCTGTGGTTTTAAAAATTGATATTTTTTTCTATATAAATAATGTTAATTCTACAATATAAAATGTTGTTGCTAAAAATAAAACTTACTATATTAACACATTTGCCTCAGAACTTCATCAAATTACTCACACTTCTGTACAAGCTTATCTCCTTGACTGAAGGTCATCCTCAGTACAGTATCAATCCATTTTTCCAGACTGAAATTATTTTCTATGATGCTTCTGTAAAAATTATCTTTGTTTTTTCAAAATGAATTATAGTTCACTTTTTCTAGAGAGCACTTTACTCAGTCCTGATTTGCAGAAAGTCAACCAATCCATCAAGACAAGGCATATCTTGACTATCACGTCCTCCACAATTTTACTCCTGATTCTCATTTAGAGTTTAATTCTTCCTCATTTTCCTATTTTTGCAAATTTGTTTTGCTACCGTGAAGTAAAGGAACTACAACTTTTTGTATCTATCTGCTAAAATGTCAGACCTCATTTTATTTGTTTATTTATTTATTCATATCTTCATCAAATAATGCAGCAGAAAGTATAAAGCACATTTTGTAGATGAGAAAAAAAAAACGAAATTTAGGTCAAGGAGGGGGAAAACCAACTGATGACAGTAAAGCCGAAGTACAAACTCCTTTCTACCTGATACCAATGATTGTACCTTCTCTACTACTCGGTTCCACCGAGAGGTATCTTACTATGCCATTCAATATATTTACTTAATATAGAGAGTTACAGCAATGGCATTGCAGCCAGAATCTTGGGCGTAAGAGATTGATGATGTTTCCTAAAGAGGTATGTTCACATCCTAACCTCCCATAAACTATGAATATGATTATATTAAAAAATACAAAAGAGTTTGGCAGATGTAATCACATAAAGGATTTTAATATGAAATCATCCTGGATTATCTGGTTGGATCCTATCCAATGGCATGTGTCCTTATAGGAGACAGAGGAAGAGAAGATAAAAAGTCAAGTAGAAGGTCATATGAAGACAAGACAAACATTTAAGTGATGCAGCTACAGGGAATATTGACAATGACCAGAAGCTAGAAGATGCATGGAGGGATTCTCCTTAAAGCGTTAAGTGTGCCTCTGTTAACACTTTCATTAGAGACTTCTGGTTTCCAGAGCTGTGAGAAAATAAGCTTCTGTTATTTTAAGCCACTGAGCCATAGCAATTTGTTATGGTAGCCCTAGGAAACTAATATACCAGGATTTGAAACATAGTTGACAAAATTATTTTTGCCATGTAACCTAGAGCAAAATGTTAAAGTTCTCTGGGACTCAGTGCCTTAATTTACAAAATGGGAATAAAAAGAGCAAACTGGTTGTTTTAACAATTAAATGATTTAATAAATGCCAAGTATTTTCCCAAAAAATCTTAACTATTTTTATTATTTATGTATTATCTTGCCAGCTAAGATTTAAAGATTTTTGAGAATAAGATCTAAAATATATATATATCAATATATTCTTACAGAAGATCCTAGAACAATTCTTGTTCAAATAGTTGCCAAACTGAAATAGGGAATAGCTAGGGACAACTGACAAATTAATCTGCTCCATCCCAGTGCTGGGAATATAGGCTATTAGGAAAATAAGCATTATTTTCAACCACACTTTATTCATGACTTAAACTTTTAAGAAAACAACTTTCTGGTACTTCGGTAATGTTTGCTTTTTAGAAAATATAGGATGTTAAATGTTAGGGAGACTATAATTTCTAATATAGGATTTAATTTTAAATGTCTTTGAAAAACAACTGAAAATTAAATATGGTTCTCTTCCTCTAAAGGCTTCAACTGTCTCAAGATTATCAGTCTTTGACAAACCAAATTCAACATTTTTTTAATTAACATTACTTCACAGGTACTCACAAAATGTGTTGAGTGTAGCTGCCCTTGTCTCTGAGTGAACTTGAGCACAAGACCTCTTTTTCACAAACTGGTCAGAATCAGCCCTGACTTGGAATGCTGTTTTCACAGTGTGGATTAGATCATCTGTTCATCTTGGCTCATCCTGATAATGTCTAGGTGTTTCTGCAGTGTCTCTTTTGCTAGAGTATCTCATTTCACCTATTAAGATACCTTCTTACCAGTGAGTCTGCCACTGCCCTTCTGGGCTCCACCCAAGGAGCTTGTATCCAAAGTCTTCTTGGCTGGTAAACAAGATCCAGGGTTAATAACTGTAACTGGCAGGACTACATCAGCCTGAACAAGGGGGATCTGTCTAACTGGTTTAACAATCTCTGCTTCTGGTGAATTTTTCAATGAAACCAAGTTGTATAAATAATTACTTCAAAAATACATCAGTTTCTCTATTTTATATAACTATCATTACAAATACACTTTTTTTTTTAAAAAAAGAGTCTCACTTTGTCACCCAGGCTGAAATGCAGTATCATGACTCACTACAACCTCTGCCTCTCTGGCTCAAGCAATTCACCTGCCTCAGCCTCCCTAGTAGCTGGGATTACAGACACGTGCCACCGTGCCCAGCTAATTTTTGTATTTTTAGTAGAGATGAGGTCTCACCACGTTTTCCAGGCTGGTCTTGAACTCCTGACCTCAGGTAATCCACCCGCCTCTGTCTCCCAAAGTGCTAGGATTACAGGCATGAGCCACCACACCCAGTCACAAATGTACTTCTATCAAAGTACATTTCAAGCAAGTACAAGACATTTAGCATAGTATCAGGTTGTGTGAGCATGTTTGGACACAATATCTGAGTTCATATTTTGACAAAACCAAATGATATAAATAATTATGTCAAAAATACATCAATGTCTGTATTTTACATATCTATCATCACGAATAGAAAGTACTTATCAAGAAAGTACCAAGACACTCAGCCTATATCAGTTATCTGATTATGTCTGGACACAGAATCTGAGATCATATTTCAGCACCATCATGGGTAGTAAGAATGTGGACAAGTTACTTTACTTGTCTGTTATACTTTTACTTTGTAAAATAGCCTAATAAAAGGACCCAAGAAAGAAGGTTGTAATACGGATTCAGTGAGTTGATATATTTCTGCTATACACATAAGCAATCAGTAAATATTAGCTATTATTTCAATAAATATTTATTTTGAAGGAAAGTTTAGAAAATGTGAGAGTTGATGTTTATTAGTTGAAGAAAAGGCAAAGTTAGCCTTTTCAGCAATGACTTGCTCTATTTTTTCAAAGTGGTTCACTCTAAAATGAGTCCAGCCAGAGCTCATAGATGGGGTATTATAGACTGAATTGTATCTTTCACCCCAATCACAGATTTATACGTGGAAGCTCTAATCCCCAACATAACTATTTTTGCAGATAGGGACTTTAAGCAAGTAATTAAGCTTAAATAAGGCCCTATAGTGGGTCCTCATCCAACACGACTGGCGTCCTTATTGGAAGAGGAAGAGATATCAGAGATGCCTGTGCATAGAGCAAGAGACATGGGAAGGCACAGAAAAAAGTCAGTCATCTCCAAGGCAAGTAGAAAAAGCTTAGAAGAAACTAAACCTGCCAGTACATGCATCTTAGACTTTCAGCATCCAGAAGTGTAAGAAAGTGAATTTCTGTTGTTCAAGCCACCAGCCTGTGGTATTTTGTTATGGCAGCCTTAGACTACTGCATGAGGTCCATTTAAAGGCAAATAAATAGCACCCTTTTTTCTAACCAAAGTTTGGAACCAATTGTGATGTAATGTAAAGGAGCTGGCTTTCTCATAAAGGCAAGCGTGGTGCATTCTAAGCTCCGTATCCTTTAGGCTTCATCTTGGAATGACAGTCCCAGTGAAAGAGCGAGTCTGCAGAATAGACACAAATGCCAGGTTGATATCTCCTGCTAGTCTCAAGGAAGAAGGAAGAGAACAGAGCCACTACCCATGCCCACTCTGCACTCAGAGTCTTCAATACGTTTGTTCACCACAAATGAGAAACATGAACCAATGGCTGATGCCAACCAGGTCACTCTTAGCACCTCAGTAAAGACCTCCAATCTTCAGAGAAATTGCATTAACAAGTGAGGAGCACTGGAAAAGAGCTTCCTGACTCACAGTGGAGTGGTCACACAGGGTCATCCCATGTAACTTCCCTTTATTTTATTTTAGAGATGGGATCTTGTTCTGTTGCCCAGGCTGGAATGCAGTAGTGTGATCATAGCTCACTGCAGCCTTGAGCTAGGCTCAAGCGATCCTCCTTCCTCAGCCTCCCCAGGAGTAGCATGCACCATTATGCCTGGCCCAATATGACTTTTGGATGGTATTTCCACAAGATCTCTTCTCTCTTGGCTGGGGAGAATGCAGTTAAAAAATGATTTAAATGTTTTATATAACAAATGGGCTAAAAGACATTTGAAATGCAGTAGCAGATCATCAGTGTCCAGATGTAAGCCTTTGCCCATTAATGGAAGCAAAGAATTCTGCAGTTAGACATCCTGGGTTTGAATTTTGGCTTTGTCCATTGTTAGTCATATAACCAACAAGTTACTTAACTTCTTTGAATCTCGGTTTTCTCATACATAAAATGGTGAAAATAGCACCTACCTTAAGGGATGATTAAAGTTTAAGTGAAAAAAAAATACGTTACTTAGAAGAGTGCCTACTACACAATAAGCACTCAATAATTATTAAAAATAATATTGTTCCTAAAATTGCTCTTTTTCCTTTGTTGTCTCTAAAGTGGCTTGCACATAGCAGATGTTCATGAAATATTTGATGGAGATACAAAACAAAATTCTTTATCAATTTCTTCAATATGATGTTTCAAGGGCTTACTATAAATATAATAGAATGAATCTACAACAGGACAAACTTTCATAAATGTAGGCAACTGGTAACTCAAATTTCATTTAGACAGAAAGGAAATTATCAAACAAAAATTAAACTGAAATCCAGCAATGAGCCATTTAGCATCAATTTATCAAAAACATATTGAAAAACATTAAGTGAAGCTTGACGTCAATATGCATAAGTGATTGTAGTGATCATAGTCAACCCAATTTTAGAAAGAGCTATCCCTTTATGGATGCATAAACTTTATTTGGAGAAATAATGCCAATGAAATCACAATTTTTAAACTGTGCAAAAGATTTAACAATGTGAAATGGGAGGAAGAAATTTACATGGACTGCGTGCCAACCTAGTGCTGGGAACTACATTAAGTATATTAGATATTTAATCTTATTTAATCCTTACCCCCACCCTATGGGGCAGGTGTAATTATCCTTTCTCTTTTCTTTTATTTAACAGATGAGGACATAGACGCTCAAATGATTATGTGAATTTTCAAGACCAGACAACTAGCAAAGGAAGAAACTGGAATTGGTAGTTGGCCCTTAACTTTATTTAGCTACAAATATCTTGGTGTTAGCAATATTGGAAAGGAGATATGAAGACAGATAGGAAGGGAAGAATTTTATGAAACTTAAAATTAATTTCCTGCTTCAGTAAAACTGTACTGAATTGTGTAATGATATTTTACTAAACATGGAAATATCATAGGAGTATAAAAAATCATAAATGAGAATTCATGTGGATCTGCATGTTACTTTATGATTTTTAGTATTACTCCATGAGAAATTGTATCAGCTGTAATTTAAACTATGAAGGTAGTTGAGAAGTCTCATAAAGATTCAGACATAATAATCTGACTTCCTTTCAAGGATATATATTCCCTTGAACTTATTGTGCTATAATTTAAGATGAATTTGGCTACTTGGCAAGCTACAGTGCTGATGTGTCTTGGATCATGAAAGGCAGGTAGATCAAGTTGCCAAAAATGCTTTTAAAAGAAAAGGTAAAAATAAAATGTGGTCAACTAGATTATGTCCAATATATAATTTCTAGATGCAGTTATGCAAGTGATATAAATATTTTAGTAGTGTGTCCACGCACTGTAAAGCATACGGAGAGAGTAGTCAGTTTCTGTAGAGCAAACTTAACCTCAAAAACCACCCCACCCTCTTCTTAAACCAGCCATACATTAAATTTGTAGATTTTAAAATTTCTTACTCATTTTTTTTAAAAAGTGGCCCTTTCTGATAAACACTCTGTTGCAATTAAACAAGTTTCCTTTTAGAAAACTTGCTAGTAAAATTGTATGATGGCAAAACTCTGAAGTGGTCATAACCCTGCACACATAATTTCTTTCCCTTGAGTGTGTGTCTGAACTGTGATTTGTTTCTAACCAATAGAATACAAGAGAGAGATGTGTGTATGTGCATATGATCACAAAACATGAGTTGTAACACCCATCTTCCTAAGACTCCCTGACTTGCTAGCTTTGAGAAAGTGAGGGCTATTTTGAGAAGGCACACATGGCAAGAAATTGATATAAGCCTCTGGCTTGCAGACAGCAAGATACTGAGGTCTTCAGTCCTCCAACATGATAAGAATTGGAAGTTGCCAACAGTCACCTGAGCTTGGAGAAGTAGATCATCCCCCACCCCTAGTCGAGCTCAGATGAGACCACAGCCCTCACTGTCACTGACTGCAGCTTTGTGAGAACCTGAAGTAGAGAGCCCTGCTAGGGAAACCCAGAGTTTCTTACCCACAGAAAGCGTGAGATAATTAATATGTGTTGTTTTAAGTCACAAAGGTTGTGGTAACACTGCAATGCAGCAATATATAACTAAGGCAAATCACACAGTAGCTTCCTGATTTCAGATTTTTCATTGACAGTCATTTACTGAGCACCTGCCATCTGCCAAGATTCATCCTAGGGTAAACATATGCTTACTGACCTCAAGGATGTTTACTCTTTTGGAAAAAATCAGGTGTGTATAACACAAAGACAAAGTATGACAACTATTTCAAAACATTATTGTAATGAACAAATGAGATAATAGGTATAAAAACATTAAGCAGTATGTCTGATGCATGGTAGTTATTCATGTAATTAAAGAAAATAATTTTGTTTAAAATTAAAAGCTGTGCTACCTGTTCTTTAGGCAAAGAGTTAAGAGAGGTGAGATTTCTGCCAGCTGTGGAAATATAAAAGTTCTCAAAAGGAGAGAAGCCTGAGTAGACTTTGCCTAGGGAAGGGGAAATAAATGGTATTGTAGTAGTAGGTAAACCTGTAAACCCTAGAGTCATAGATGGCCTGTATTTGAGTACTAGGAAGGGAAGGAGAATGAATAATAATAGTAGCAAATATAATAGTTTTTATGTACTGCAAAAGAAAAGTAATTGCTTTTTAATTGGCTAAATAACTAGATCCTAAGCTAGACATTATCCTAATAAAAAATAAAATTACTTCTTGAGAAGAATTTTAATGTTTCTAGTACAAATAAATAATAAATGTTTGAGGTGATGAATATCCTAATTACCTTGATTGATCATCACACATTGTATACATGTCTCAAAATATCACGTTCTCCCAAAATGTGTGTATCTATATTTCAATAAACAACCTACTTCTAATATCATTGCAATTTGAAAAGAATTGATTATCTTTTTAAGTTTTCCAAAAAGCTTTCAAACAAATTAGAAAATATTCAGTTGAGAATTACATTCTGACTTGTAGTTATGAGCTATGTTTGGCATTTCAGCTGCAATTGTCAACTATAGCTGCTACTAGACACATTTGTGCTTAGGATCTCTATTGCCAATTCATTAGTTTTATGATTTATGTTTGAAATTTCAACAGTGGCATTAGCCATAGCTTCTAGCCGATACAATAGTTCCTGGGAAATCTGTCGCCAAGTAAATCTGAGCGTGCTGCTCAGTATCATATTTTAATGAATTTGACTTTGCTTCTTAACCAGAATGGTTAAGTTCGCCTATTAACAAATGCTTAAATAAAAGTAGCACAATGCTTCACAAAACAGGGTCAGATTATCTCAGGAGGTCTGTTATTTAAAACAGTCATTCCAATTATTAAGGACCATAAGCTTCAATGAAAATAAAGCTATCCAGGAAAAATCAGGAAGGATTCAGATATGTTATAATGCAAACATAAAGCAAAACAAAAATCTTATTACTAGAGTATTTATGTACTGTAATTTGTTACCTAAACTGGGACAATTTCATTTTGTAACTTGCACTGTAATTTGTTACCTAAACTGGGAGAAATTGTGAATTTCATTTTGTCTCATCATGCAACATCCAGGTGAAATCTATGGCTGTCATAAGCACAATGTGATGTATGGTCACCTTTTACTATTCAGTGTTAATGATTATTGCTCTTAGTCCAATTGTGGGCCTTCAGTGATTTATTTCTTCCTGATATTAAATAGCCTCATAGATAAAGTGTTAATTCTGAAGTGGAGTAATGAAAATGTGATGGATGAAGATGTTCTAGTTTATTATATTAGCAAGTAGTCCTATATGTCTGTTGAGTTTTTATGGTTGTATTACTCTGTTCCCACACAGCTATAAAAAACAATCTTAGACTGGGTAATTTATAAAGAAAAGAGGTTTACTTGAATCACAGTGCTGCAGGCTTAACAGGAAGCATGCCTGGGAAGCCTCAAGAAACTTACAATCATGGGGAAGCAAGTGTGTCTTACCATGGCAGAGCAAGACGGAGACAGGGAGAAGGCGGAGGTGCCACACATCTTTAAACCATGAGATCTCATGAGAACTCACTCACTTTCATGAGAACAGCAAGGAGGAAATCTGCCCCCATGATCCAATTACAACCTACCAGGTCCCTCTCTTGACACATGGGGATTACAATTCATCATGAGATTTGGGTGGGGACACAGAGCAAAACCATATCAATAGGTAATAAACATTACATGAATTCACTACTTAGAACAATAGTTTATTATCTAAGTATATATCCATTCAATAAATACTCACTGAGTATTTTCTTGTATCAGGCACTGTTGTAGCTGCAGGGTATACATCGGACACAAGATAGAAAAAGTCCCTGCTCTCTGATCTTTATATTCCAATGAAAATATAGAAAATGAAAGTTGTGGAGAAAATGAAACACTTATACACAGTTGGTAGGAGTGTAAATTAGTGCAGCCACTGTGAAAGACAGTGTGGCAATTCCTCAAAGACCTAAAGACAGAAATACCATTTGACCCAGCAATCCCATTACTGAGAATATACCCAAAGGAATATAAATTATTCTATATAGACACATGCACACATATGTTCATTGCAGCACTATTCACAATAGCACAGATATGGAATCAACTTAAATGCCCATCAATGATAGACTGGATAAGGAAAATGTGGTACATATACACCATGGAATACCACACAGCCATAAAAAAAATGAGGTCATGTCCTTTGAAGGGACATGGATGGTGCTGGAAGCCATTATCCTTAGCAAACTAACACAGGAATAGAAAACTAAATACAACATGTTCTCACTTATAAGTGGGAGCTAAATGATGAGAACACATGGACAGTTAGAGGGGAACAACAAACACTGGGGCTTTACAGGGAGCAGAGGGTGGGAGGAGGGAGGGGATCAGGAAAAATAACAAATGGGTACTAAACTTAATACCTGGGTGATGCAACAATCTGTGCAACAAACCCCCATGACATAAGTTTACCTGTGTAACAAACCTTCACTTGTACTCCTGAAACTAAAGTTAAAAAATGATTTAAAAAATAGAAAATCATTTCATCAAAGCAAAGATACCCAATTAAAACCAATCTAGAAACATTCATCTAACATTTTATAATGTCTTATGACTAAACTATAAATCTGGTCACTTTGCTAGTCATTACTGTCACATAAGAAATTAAAAAGCTAATCCTCAAATTGACCAAGCAGAGCTAAAACTTAAATTTGTAACATAATAAGTAAAGGAGCCTATCACAAATTAAAACCAAGATGAATATTATAAAGATGTTTAACATATCAGGAAAGAGACTGACAGCTAATTACCCACATCCTCATTTTCATTTTCTTCCTTATAACACACAGAAACTATGATTTTAGTGTCCCTTTCAGTTAGATTTGTCCATGTGAGATAAAATCTAAATAATAGAAATTAAAAAGTGTTGCCTGCCATTTTTCAGACCTGGCTCATGGAAACCTCCCAGATGATGATACTCAACATCTCTTCTCCATCCCAGCTAGAATTGAAATAATGTCCACCAGGTGAGTCACTGAATAACTGCACAGGAAGGGCTTTTCCACAGTCCTGTTCACTTGTGCCATATTGTCATGAGACCTAGAAATAAACATCAATTATATGTGAACCAATGCACATTTCAGAGACTATCACACACAGCAGTTCACTTGCCTTGAGTAAAACAGAAGTGCTCTGCAAATCCCTCCTCTCTATTGTGACTTCCTATTGATCTTTTTTTTTTTTTTCTGAGTCAATATAGAGCTCAAAATTTTTCAGGCTCCAGTGCTACACAGAGCCAATGTCAGTTAAATAGAATCATGATACAAAGTGAAACCTGGTGGTCAATTTATTAACCCTCTTTAATTTATAGATAATAGAATGAAGGCTTGGAGAGGTTATAACATTTAACCTAAATCAGCAGGGGAATTAAGTTAGACAGAGATACAGAGATATCAGGGCTGTCCCTCTATCCCAGCATGCTGGAGAACATCATAGCAAGGGGTAAATGAAATTTGTTGTCTTAAATTTTGAATAAACTTTTTGCTTAAAATACATTGGAATATTATCTAATCTGCATTCTGGACTCTTATGAAGACAACTGTTTCTATTTTTATTTATATTTTCATTTTCTTTTTGTCAAGGATGTGAAGTCACATTTTAATAAAACTCAAGTCACATTTCAGCGGGACTTAAATGAATCAGATATAGCTTGAAGTGGTGGAGGAGTGGCAATATCCACATTAAATTTTGATATATGGAATTTCTTAAAAATTATTTCCAGTGATAGCATTGACTCCTGTTGTTATTGTAACATATATAATATGATAAATACAACTTTAACATTAACTTGGCACATGATTATTATTCCATATGTAATAATTTCTGTATGTATGATCATGATTGTGCTATTTTTAAGGGAAAATGGAGGAATAGTTAAGAGAATGAGCTATACTCTTATACTGACTGAGTTGAAACCTTTACATCACTACTACCTATTCAATATTGACCAAGCCATGAGCCCTTTGTGGTATAGTTTCCTCTACTGAAACATCAGAAAACTGAAAAAAAAAAAGGTCACACGAAGGTGTTAAGAATATTGAGTAGTAACTGCATGGGAATTATCTCTAGCAATGTTTAGCATACAGAAACAATTCAATGAGTGTTAGCTTTTGTCAACACAAGGGACATGAAAAGGACTTCTTTTTTTGAAAAGAAAACTTTTCTGAAAATGTGAAAAATGAACTATAATTTGTCACTTTTTTTGGCTTACAAAAACAAGAGACTGAGAAAATTTACTAAAATTAAATTAATGACTGAAATGCTTTGTGATGTATTACTAATACAGAAATCACAGAATTCAAGAAACTTCTGTTCTGTGTAGAAACTTTTCACCAAACAAATAGCAAACATTGAATATCTGAAGAGAACCTGAGTTTGGCAGTTTTGTAAAACCCTTAAAATCTACTCTTCCCACTCCTCACTGAAACATGAAGACAAGAATGAGTTCTAACTAATTTGTCATAGTATCTCAAGTGATTGACATATGCTTGCCTTGCATTAGTAACATATAAATATGTATTGAATAAATATATGGATGTATGGTTATGACCAGGTCATTAAATCTATCCATGCCTTAGTTAATTTCATCGATATGATGGAAACAGATGGAAACATAACCACTTAACCAGTCAACATTTTACATGGAATGATCTGCATAAGTTATGCAAACACCTGGCTCTGGTAGGCAACTGAAAAATGAGTGACTGTTAAAACTCTATGCCTGATATTGGACTACATGATACTTTATAATTACCTAATTTGAATTTCACAGTTACTTCATGAGGTTGATATTTTTCTCAGCTAAAATTATTGGAGTTTTTTGTTTGGTTTGTTTTTTGCTTTTATTTTATTTTTGCTGGAAAACCATTTTGTGCTAACCTAGGCATAACTGGAAATTTTATTATATGAACAGAGACATGCATCATGGGAACATATGCCAAGGGCAGACCCAGACACAGGATTAAAACCAGGGCACAAGAAATCATCCAGAACCCAAGCAGTCCATATTCCAGTCTCTCTGGATCTCTTACAATGAACTCTCACTAAGTATCTGCCTGATTCATGTCTGTCTATAGATGGCTTTCTCTGCTTTCCTGTACATGTGGCAAAAAATGGCCACCTTATATCATGTCAATTCAAGAGTCAAGCCAAACTACGTTTAATGCCTTAGATGAAATTCTAGTCTTTCAGGAATAAAAGTACATTGGCTTAGCTTGAGACAGGTGAGATATTCTGTGTTCTGAGAGAAGGGAACATCAAAATGTGCAAACTTAGGTACTAACTTTTAACCTTAATATTGGGTGTGATAGTTATGGGTAGCTCTAGGAGAAATTATATCATTGCGGCCTGGAGGTTAACCCATAATTATTTATTACAATATTATACAGATATTGTAATGTTCATTTAAAAATAAGATTAATGAGGTTAGGGAGTTTGAATAACTACCTCAATGTCATACAGTAAGTTAAAAACTGAGATCTAAATTCAATCTATTAGATTCTGACATGTTTTTGTTTTTCTCTGAGATTGCCTATCATTCAGTAATGCTGGGACATCTGGTCTTGACTTTTCTGTATTAATCTCTAAGGTATCTTTGAACTCTCTAACTTACTCTGGCTGATGCCTAGTACTGGTGTCTATTAAGCTGTAAATATTTATTCTGAAGTCTACATTTTCATGTAGTCTTGTTGTTTCCAAGTCCTTTCTTTTTCTTTTTGCACCCACAGAGCTAAAAGGAGCCTACTTTATAGAATATAGGACTCTGTAGATGAAAACTGCTTTAAGAGCATGAGGCAGTAAAAATCTCTTGAAAACATTTGAAGTGTATTTTCAATGCAGCTGCCTCTGGAACTGAATGAATAACTTTGGCATTTTTCTCCCCATTTCTAAAGACAACAGAATGAAGTTTTAAAAAATGGTACAGATCCCTAAGCCTCTTGTCTAATAATTGAAAACAATGATAAAATATAATGCTTGTCGGCTGGGTACTCAGCCTGTAATCCCAGCACTTTGTGAAGCCAAAATGGTTGGATCATTTGAGGTCAGGAGTTTGAGAACAGCTTGGCCAACATTTTGAAACCCTGCCTCTACTAAAAATATAAAAATTAGCCAAGTGTGGTGGTGGGCGCCTGTAGTTCCAGTTCCTTGGGAGGCTGAAGCAAGAGAATCACTTGAACCCAGGAAGCGGAGGTTGTAGTGAGCCAAGATCTTGCCACTGCACACCACCCTGGACAACAGAGTGAGACTCTGTCTCAAAAACAAAATGTCCATTGTAGAGTAGTATCTATGAGAGTATTTAAAGTACTGTATTATAAACACACATCAAAACATTACATCATACCCCGTAAATATAAACAATTATTATTTGTCTATTAAACATATGTATATTTTTAAAAAATACTAATGAGTCAGCATACAAATTTTGCCCTCCTACAACTGACATTGAGCTAATATTTTCAACTGAGCTATTTTAGGATGATTGCAATATTATGATTTTTATGACAAAATGGATAACCCCAGATAACATATCACTGAGCTCATTTCACAGACTGTGATTCAACTTTTGAAAGGAGAACTTGACATTCAAATGTATCTTACTTTTTCTTTTCATTTTATTAGCTGACTGCATGCAAGTAGAAAAGAAGGTATTAATCAAAAAATAATTATCTGGACAGAAAAACTTTCTTCTAACTTTTCAAAGAGGATAAAGGAAGAAAAGAAAAGTAAAATGTTGGCAGTCCAGTAGTTTAGAAGCTTTGCTAAGACTTTGAAATTTGAATGTGAACTGCAAGAGAACATTCAGGAAGAGTGAAATTAGTAGGTTTCATTGTATTTAGTTTGGCCTCTTAAATGTAACATGATGGAACTTGTTACCTAGAAATATTTTCTTAGGTATATTCACTGGGGAAGGTGAACATAATTACAGCTGTTCAGACTTCATGCAAACCAAATTAGCTTTGAGGACAATTAATCTTTTGCAACATTAAGATAGCTCTGTAATTTCTCACTTTTGTAGAAAGTAAGAAGAAGGCAACATAAATCAAAATTTAGTCAGTAGGCCAGAAGTTTACTTAATTGACAGTGTAAGACAAAGCCTCACTAAATTTTTATTACATTGGGGCAACCGTAATTCACAACAGCCTATATGGTACTGAGCATGCATAATTATTAATATATCTTAATTAGATATTACCTAGGAGGGTACTAAGTAGGCGTTTTTCCTACTGTACTTTTGGATTTAAGTTTGATTGAGATAACTTATCGACAGGTTGGTATTTCTTAGAATAAAATAATGTTATGACATATTCTTCACTCATACATGCTGAGTGACTCATCCTGCTTGTAACCTTGACTATGAAAAAAGCATTTCTCACACACCTCACACACACACACGCATACCACCACCAGAACAACAATAACAAGAAAAACACGATTCAAGTGGATTTAATGAACTGGAAACCAAGTTAGCTACTATGGACTTGGAAAAATCAATAAAATTGTAGAAAAAAATTCTCTTATCATTGAAGAAAATCATTAAATTTTGTTTTGCTATGGAGACCATTTATATTTAGGATAGGTATGGAAAGCACTGGGCTTAACGTGAATCTAGGATAAAGAAATTGTCCAAGTTAAATTAGAGTGGGGAAAGGATCTCTGCTATTTATGACACATTTATTGAAAATCAGTGCTGGCTATAAGGTGAGTTTCTTATAACATTCAGAAATAAATAGATAACTCTTCACTTGTGTGCACGCATGAAACAGAGAGAAGCTAACTACCTATACCATATGCTACCCTCCTTTTCCACTGGGAGTCTCTCATGTTTTGCTTCTACCCTCTTCTTGTGTACTGTATTGCATTTTACTTTAATTGCCACCTTACTATCAAATGAAAGGGAAATATTGCTGTAGGGAAGGGTGGAAATTATAGGATTTTCAACATTCCCCAGATGGGTTGGCTGCCTGACTTAGGGACCATGTTTTCCAGAATGTAAGTTTCAAGGTCGTGGCCCATTTTCTAAGATCTATGGAAAACAACACAGCTTGTGGCTTGGAAAAGATGATTTTGAGCACAAGCGGTGGAATAAAAGGAGCTTGGTATATCCAGTTCTGGACTGTGTGGCCATGTGTGTAATCTCTTTCAGCCTCAACTCTAAAATTAATTCTGTGGACTTGTTAACCTCCAATGCCACCTTTAGTTGTAACATAGTTTTCCTTCAGAAATTGAGATGAGATTCTATCTCCTCTGTAGGACTTTTCTTCTCCCTGTAACTTCCAAGACTGAGTTAAGTGCATTCCTCTATCAAGATGCACTATTGTAATTTTTGTTTTCCTGTGGCTATTTCCATAGGCTCCTTGCAGAGTGTCTAGCCTATGGTAGACACTCAGGAATCACTGACTGAGTTAAAAAAGAAAGAAAGAATTAAATAAATGACTTAAGGGTATTAATCACTCAAACAACAGCTTTAAACAACAGCAAACCTCTTGAATATTCAATTTGCTTTTTTACTTCTTGAGTGCAATATTGACACTGAAGAAACCTAAAAGGTAAGAGGATACATTCCTTTCATTTCACACAGGATGATATGAACAATGATAGCTAAAATGATTGAGTGCTTAGTGCAGACATCATGAATGAAGATGTCTTATTTAATATACACAAAATCTTTGATACAAGTATAATTAATATCATCATTTTACAGACAAAAGCCCTGAGTTTTGGAGTTATCTAATTTGTCCAAAATTTTACAGCTAGTGAGCAATGAATTTTGGTTTGTGACCAATCTGACACCCAAACCACTATGTAATTCTGTCCCCAAGCCCCAACCTCTACAGCCGATTCAGGGTCTCAGCTAAAATCTAGTTGTAAACATTGTCCCTTACTTCTAGCACATTCTTTCAATCTTCATGAAAATAGAAGTTGGTCATAACCAACTATAATTAGAATTATCTGCCCACAAGTTTTTGAAAGTGGACTGCTGTTAATTCAGTAACAGTAGCTCGTGAGTTAATGAACTAGGGGAATGTACCAAATCTATAAATATTCTTAGACAATTTCAGTCATAAATGAAAGCAGAGCACCCCTAACTACAAAAGAATATGTAGAAACAAGGTGGATGATATAATTGTAGCATTTCCATATTAGCAAAAAGCAAAATACAATGACGAAATGAAATTTGGTAAGATGTTTTCAGATTATAAAGCAAAGTACTTGGATAATATAATGGCTAAAAACGTATCTTAAAAGCAGAAGTGGAGTGTTCGTTGAGAGAAATCGAAAACTATATATTTGTGTGTTTGTGGACACTGTATAGTATGGAAACTGTGTGTGTGTGTGTGTGTGTATAGATGCATGTATTTAATTTAAGTGCATGTATTCCATATATGTGTAGGTATACATAAAGATTTCCTGAAGTGAGGTAGTTGTTTATTCCTTCTGTTTGTGTGAAATGACCAAAAATATATGTTTTCACACCTTGCAACGTAAATGCCTTTGATAATGTCGTGACATGACTTTTTCCTGCCTTTTATATCTTTCATTTTTTTTACCAGATTATATAGGTCCCTTTTCCACATTGATAGACACTTTTTGTGTTTTGCTTCTTCATTCTCCATGAAGATGGTGCCAACAGCTGAAGGCAGGTATATGTGTGTTTTTTAATGGTAGCTTTGACTCCTCAGCAATAGTTTACATTGAATTTGGAAAAAAGGGCCTTTAAGCCTTGCTGTGAACCTAAAACTTTTCTGCTGTATAATGCCTATGGAGTTGGAAATAATAACAATTCAACTAAAATGTTTTTTATTAAGTGTCTTTTGTTCAACCACAGATAGCAAAATAGTGCAAGAAAAAAAAAGAAAAAAATATCTTTCCATTTAAACTTATTAAATATTCAAGTAATTCCTCAAATATACTCAGCCTTGCTGTGGCTTCATTAAAGTGCAGCTCCATTGCTTTTTACGATGGAACACTGATACAATATACTTCCTGCAGTGGCTACCCACAAGCAAACAGATTGCCGCATTCCTCACCAGCTGAAGCTCAAAAGTAGCCCAAAGTCAAGAGTATTATAGTAATCAAGGCTGCAGGTTAGAGGCATGGATAATGATGGTAAAATCCACATCAGTGAAAAAAAGAGGCCGCAACTTCCTCATCAAGTGCAGATGGAAATAAGAAAAAGCTATTCCTAGTCAAGGCTTAGTGTCCCTTATTTAAGAATTCACTTCTAAAGACCTGCTTCAGAAAAGCCTACATGTCCATGCAGAGGTCACTTCATTAGAGACAGTATTTGAAATGATTTAAAATGGACGTTTGTAAGACTCTGTTACAAAAAATAAACTTAATCTCTACTGTGAAAAAATAAATGAAATCAAATTACAGCACGAAGGAATCAAGGACATTTATGAATTTTGATTGCAATTGCTAAAAGCGTATAGGCATAGGGACTGAGATTAGAAAAATAAATAGCAAATCTTAAAACCTATAACAATGAGTTCCATTGTTTGAGCAACTACTGTATTTCAAGCATTTCTCAAAACTTTTTATGTATATTCTTGTTTATAGTTCTTCAAACAATCCAGATATATAGATATAGGTACACATTTATAAATAGGAAAGCAAAGCCACTGCTTCAAAATATGATGTGTCTAATGATATATACCTAGATAAGGATACAAAATTGTGTTCTACGGGACTCCAAATAACTTCCACTATGCTGTATTACTTTCTCAGGATAAATGTCATTTGGTCAGATGAGAGAATTGTATGTAAATATATCTTTTATTTTCTAATTATTGTTCTAATTTTAATTTTTCTGATTGCATTAACCTCATTTTAAATTATAATTTTAAATCTGCTTTGGAATATACACAATGTCATGTTTGTATCTAGCTGTAATAGTTCAGATGCACCTTCCAGAGATTTTTCTTACTGAAATGCACATGCTGAGTCATGCTGGAGCTGCTTCGTATTAGCTTTCTCTCATATTGTCACTCTAGTCTTTTTAGAAGAAATCTAAACACAAGCCCATAGTGAATAGTCACCCTAGAAGATTTAGTTTGGAAGCAACATATGCATTATATCATTTGAGGTGGAATTTTGAATCTACTTGGGAACATGTGATAGTCTCTTCCACAGTCTTCTGCAAAACCTGAGGATATATTGGTGTCATTACTTCTGAAGTTCTCAGAAGTCACCATAGTTATGCAAGGAGGATCTGTCTGTACACATAATCCAGTGAAAGTCTTTGGACCTAAAATAATGAAATATATTATGAATAAAGTATCTTTAACACCTGCATTCTCCATCTCCATCCGCTCCAATTTCTCTAGAAGAAACTGCCTTTAATTGTAGGTCGTAGTCACATTTTCATTCATTCATATACGATGGAAATCTTTGCTTGTATTTTTATTGCTGATTACTCTTCTAGCCCCGGGGAAGGAAAGAGTCAGTAATTATCATCAATAACCTGATAGAATCTCAGAGAAGAAAGTCAAGTAAAAAGGCAATTACAACAGGATTACAAGCACATGACTCTTCAAGATTAGTCTTTTAGCAAATATGAATAATAATAGCTCTTAAGTAAGATAAACTTTTGAAGAACAGTCTTCCATACCACTTCCTAACACAACTGGAATAGTTAGAAAGGTTTTTGTCTCTCTTCATAATCAATTGGTCATTTTGCAGGCTGCCTATGAAAATTCAATCAATTTTAGTGCAGCCCATAAAGAAAAGTTAATACATTCAGCCTGAATGCTCTCAACATTTTTATTATTTTTTTACAAAATGTCAATACTTATCTTTGGAATATGTTAATTCATCTCCTTAGCTCGTTTATGTAAGATATTTCTAAATATATCAGTGACTAACTAGGGACAACTACTGGCAAATACAAGGGACCTAAAATGATTAAGAATTTAAAAAGCTAAAATTTAGAAGGAATGCAAGCTTATTTTATAACCCATTTTTTCACTTGTTTCAATATTCATTCTCTTAAGGCAAGGAGAAAAAGCTATGTGTGTTGAGGGGATGGGGGTAGGTGTGTAGGTGTGCCTGTACACTGCTAGGCATTCCGTGAGGTCAGGATCTGGGAAAGAAGATGAAGTAATATGCCCTCTGTTTCTTGGATGCAGAGAAAGGCAAATAAATAGATGCTACTTATGGCTTCCATCTCCAAGGATCTTACAGTTGAGTGGGTACATAGGAAATGAATAATTATCTCATCAAAAAGGGTAAAATAATAAGCATAAAAGATTGTTTGATGGAAGCTTAAAAGAGAGGAGAGAATGTCAATCTTGTGTCAAAGTTTTATAAGTGGCATAAAATAAAAAAACTAAATTCAGAAGACCTTAAGCCACAAGGCGTGGTTTTGCAGGGAAAAGCCAAAGAAGAAAAGGGTTCTTTCTAATTTTAAATTCAGTGATTTGACCCTATTCTGTGTGCTCCATGGTAAAGTAATGATGAAAAATCTTTCTTCCTCATCAGAATATGATAGCCTAGAATTAAGGATTGTTTACAGGGAAGTAACTTCTATTAAAGAAGGATATGAAGTTAAAAATTAGATCTAATATATCATAGATAAAATTAGTATGTTTATTATTTTATTTGTCCTTATAAACAATGTTTTTATTGTCTTGTTTTATTTTATTGATATAAATATAGGAGGAACAAGTACAGTTTTTTTACATGGATGTATTATATAGTGGTGAAGTATGGGCTTTTAGGATACCTATCACTCAATGGATACACTAAATTACTTATTGAACCCATTAAATTATTTCTCATCTCTCCCTCCCTTTCACCCTCTCTTCCTTCTGACTCTTCAAGAGCTGTTTGTATTCGTCCTTTTTCACACTGCTATAAAGAACTACGTGAGATCAGTAATTTATGATGAAAAGGGGCTTAACAAGAAGTATGACTGGGAGGCCTCAGGAAACTTGCAATTATGGTAGAAGGTGAAGAAGGAGAAAGTACCTTCTTCACAAAGTGGCAGGAGGGAGAGCAAGAAAAGGGGAAAGTGCCATACACTTTTAAACCGTCAGATTTTATGAGAACTCACTCACTATCATGAGAACAGCAAGGGGAAAATCAGCCCCTGTGATTCAACCACCTCCCACCAGGCCCATCTTCTAATTCAACATGAGTCTTAGGAGGGGACACAAATTCAAATGACATCACTGTTATTCAGCAATCTGTGTCCATGTCTACACTTTATTTAGCCGCCACTTATAAGTGAGATAACCCGTAAGAGACAAAAATCAAATTTACTGCATGCATACCCTCAGTTAAGAGAAGCTAGTGAGTGTCTTTAATTACATCATTTGATGATTCTCAATACAGCTTGATAAAGGTGGTATATTCTTCCTTTATGTTAAAGAGGGATCTGATGTTGAATAAATTGTTTGGTAAAATTTAAAGCCAAAAGAATGTGTCTTAGTCTGTTTGGGCTTTTATAACAAAATGCCATAGACTGGGTAGCTTATAAACAACATAAATTTACTTATAACAGAGTTCTGGAATCTGAGAAGTCCAAGATCAAGGTGCTAGCAGGTTCGTGTCTGATGACAACCCATTTCCTGGTTTATAAATGATGTCTTCTAGCTGCATTCTGCCAAGGTGTCAAGGGTCAGTTAGCTCTGTGTGTTCTCTTTTTTAAGAGTGTTAATCCCATGAATGAGAGAGGATCCTTTAATACCTAATTACCTCCAAAACGGCCTGTCCTCCTAATATCATCACTATCATTTTTTAATGAAAAATATAGAGGCAAATTGATGCCATGTTATTTGTTGTATCATGGCATTATACACAGACCAGTGAATAAATAAATGTTTTGAATAATGTAAATTTCATGGGCTTTAGGGGTTTTGATTTGCTTGTTTAATATCATTTGGTAAAAATATTTTTCTTCTAAATTGTAATAGCATGTAAAAGTTTTCATTTACTCTTAGCCTAAGATGTAGAACAAACAAACCGTAATTGACAATTCTAGGTAATATAGACAGATGATATAGGTATAGGTGTAGGTATAAGGGCAGCTGTATGTAATAGATATAGATCTCAATATAGATGTAAACATATGCAGATAGAAAGATACAAAGATAGAGAGAGGGATAGATAGAGATCACAAAAACATTTATACTCTGCTTACTAAGTGCAGGGCATTATTCTGAGTGCATTATATGGATCGACTCCTTAATTCTCCTAAAAATTCTACAAAGTAATTGCTATTTTTCACTCTAGCTTTACAGCTGGAGAAATTAAAGTAAAACTAGGTGTTATTCATTTACTTTGGCATCTGCAAAGCAAATAATCACAAACTGAGTGATTAGAACAAGAGAAATTTATTCTCACAGTCTAGAATCCTGAAGTCCAAAATCATTATCATTGGGACAAATCAAGATGTCATCAGAGCTGCACCCTCTCCACGCTCTAGGGGCACATCATTTCTTGCCTTATCCAGCTTCTGGCCTCTCTTCCGGCATTCCTTCTTTGTAGCTGCATCACCAGTGTCTGCCTCCGTCTTCACACTGCTCTCACCTTTGCGTGTGTGCCCCCTCATCTTCTGTCCGTATCAATCTTCCTTTGCCTTTCTGTTAAAGGACACCTGTGATTAGTTGTTGCCCGTATGAAAATCCAGGACAAAATTCTCATCCCAACATTGTTAATTCAATCATATCTGCAAATATCATTTTTCCTTATTAGGTAACATTTACAGGTTCCAGAAATTAGGAGTTGATATCTTTGGGGGTGACTTTTATTCAGCCTTCTCCACAGGCTAGGTAACTATGAAAAGATCACACAGCTTGAAATTTGGGCAGCCAATCAAACACACAGTGTGTATATTCTATATATCAACAATTCTTATCACTGACCACAGCCTATTACTTCTTTCTAGAATATTGATGAATATAAACTGATTCTAAGAGAATGAAATGTTTTCATTTTATAACAAATTAGATTTAAATTATATCCACTTCATTCATAGTGGCTGTGAAAAACAGGTATCTGCTTGCCCACAGGAACTGAGAACTAATTTATAGTAGTTGGAGCCACACTATGCCATGTAAATCCACTGCTCAAAAATTGATGTTTAAATCCTTCTATGACACCACAGCAGAGTAATGAAAAGTAACCAGAATTTATTTCAGTCTTTTAAAGTTTATCTCAAAGGCACATTTTGATTCTAATAGCAAGCCCTTTCTTGCTTGCTTTATAAGTAATTATTTCATGTGGTTTAAACATTTTCATATTTTTTGTCTCATAGGAATATGAAGAAAACTTATAAAATAATTATGTTTCTCAAAATAGTCCAATTAATTAGACCCCAAGTCATCAGTGCCACAAGAGTTATTTTTGTGCTATGGCGTTAAAATATCATTGAGGATATTTTAACATTGATTTTCCCCAAGACCATTGAAACCACCTCAGACACTGGTTGCTTCCATGAACTCCTTGCAATATAGGAGGATTACAAAGACAGACTGTTGAAGTTATTAAATTCCTTAGTGACAGTGCTGCAATGAAAATTACTCAAGAGTACAAACTTAGTTAATTTTATTCTGTGTAGGCAGGCTGGTATTAATTATAAGGTATGGTATAGCTACCACTTTCTGGATCGCTGCATGATCAACTGAATAATAATGTGTTTATATCTGAGGGTTATTTGATAGGTTATCAAAGTGTTAAGGTTTGTGAATATTATAACATTAAAATGTAATACAAAATAATATTATATATATGTGTGCTTTGTTATATATATTATACAATCTTGTACCGTCTTAGGAAACTTCAGTGAGGATTGAATATAGCTTAGAGAAAGCTTGTCATTATCACTGCATGAGCTGAATGACAGCACAGAATCATGGATATAGGATGAAGTAGAGTTCTAAATGTGAGACTGATTTCCTGGCTCCTTATTAATTACTGGGTATAGAGTCTTGGGCAACTTTGCTGGTCTTTCTTAGGCTCAGTTTCTTTGTGCCAATTATCTCATAAGATGATTGCATTGGTTGAATAGTGTGTGTTTTATATACTACATGTCACCTTCAAATGTTTTCTGTCTACATTGTTAATGCATCCTCGTGTTTGGGGAGGGGAAGCCTTTACATATGTAAAACTTCCAAGGCTAAACCAGATGAAACTGTTGCTGTAGCAGGATGCCCAAGACACACCCTCTATCCTCACTTATTACTGCTCACCTAACTCCTACATCAAGCACCTGCATAATGGAAACCCAGGGATCAGGGGAGTAAACCTATGAACAGACAGTATATAAGATAAATATTTTAATTCCTCCCTGTCTCCCTCCCCAACCTTTTTATTGAACACATATTTGACTAAGTGGCTTCTTCCATTCCAGGGGCTAGGGGCAAAGTACAAATGGATGACCACATTATCATGTGTCTAAATAATTGCAAAATAAGCTAATATTCTGTTAAATAAAAAATATCTTCCCTCATGTATTGAGACACATGCCTCTAAATGACCTAGAAGGCCAGGTTCAAACTGAAAATTTTCAGATTCCTTGGAGTTCTGACCTCTGGTCCCTGACCCCCAGAAGGTTCTCCCTCTCTTTCCATCTCCTAGTTCATCCATACCGTGATAGGTGTTGTACACACACAAGTGGACATTCCAACTAACATGTCAAAACTTTATCCACACCACACAGCAAAAAGGCCCATTCTATTCTTGACCACTGCTATGGTCTAGGGGTGCATATACTGGCAGAATAATCATTCCTTAGGACTGATCTGGGAAATAGGCTCGGACAGGCCATTAAAGAGGGTAAAAAGCCTTTAGAGCTTGAACTCCCAGAGTTGCAGGTCCTTGACACATATGGTAGAAACAGAGATTTACCTATTAATTGAATGTGTGTTCTTAGTCCCTGTGACTTCTTATCCCATGGGATAGGTAATGAATAAAGAAGGGATTCTCTTTCCTCTTCACAAATCTGAAGGGAAAAGAAGCCTCCCAATTTTGACCTAATTTTTCAGTTGTAATATTGTTACAGTTGAGAGTTGTTGTGTTGATCTCCATCTTTCCCTATTCAGTTGCTCCTAGTAATTGAAATCATTTATTTGACCACCTTTTCATAAGGAAAGAAAATTCTGAAGGCAAATTTGAGACAATTCTTGATTTTCAACTTTGTTAGTAGGTGATGAATTTGGGTGGGTGTATTAGTCTGCTAGGAATGCCATAACACAGTATCACAGACAGAGTGGGTGGCTTAAATAATGGGAAATAATTTTTCACAGTATCAAAGCCTGGGAGCCCAAGATTAATGGAAATCAAACCACATTGAGATACCATCTCATGCCAGTGAATGGCGGTCATTAAAAAGTCAGGTAACAACAGATGCTGGAGAGGAAGTGGAGAAATAGGAACACTTTTACACTGTTGGTGAGAGTGTAAATTATTTCAACCATTGTGGAAGACAGTGTGGTTGCTCCTTGAGGATCTAGAACTAGAAATACCATTTGACCCAGCAATCCCATTATTGGGTATATATCCAAAGGATTATAAATCATTCTACTATAAAGACACATGCACATGTATGTTTATTGTGGCACTGTTCACAATTGCAAAGACTTAGAACAAACCCAAATGCCCATCAGTGATAGACTGGATAAAGAAAATGTGCTATGTATACCCCATGGGATACTCTGCAGCCACTGAAAATGATGTGTTCATGTCCTTTGCAGGGACATGGATGAAGCTGCAAACCATGATTCTTAGCAAACCAACACAAGAAGAGATAACCAAACACAGCAAGTTCTCAATCATAAGTGAGAGTTGAACAACAAGAACACATGAACACAGGGAGGGGAACATCACACACTGGGGCCTATTGGGGGTAGGGGGCTAGGGAGGGGATAGCATTAAGAGAAATATCTAATATAGATGATGGGTTGATGGGTGCTGCAAATCACCATGGCATGTGTATACCTATGTAACCTGCATGTTCTGCACATGTACTCCAGAACTTAAAGTATATATATATATATATATATATATATATATATATATATAATTAAATACAGAAAAAAATGAAAGACCACATGAAGGTAGAGTGAGAAGGTGGCTGTCTCCAACAACAACCACCACAACAAAAAAGGAGCCTTAAACCTTTTCTTTTAAACCCTTCTCTTCTCTGGAATGTAGTCACAGAGCAAAGCCTTCCTGCAGGAGACATTACTTGCCATAGCATTTGTCTCTCCTCATGGCTCCAGATGCAGCTTTTGTGACTGTATTGGATTTGCTTCTGGGCCTGGGTTTTTGGAAGAGGCTGTTCTGATTTGTCTAGAGTGCTTTTCTTCCTGGAAGCTGGTCTCCTTTCACTAACCTTCAATTTTCATTGTAAACTAGGAAAAGTATAAGTGAAAATTTTGGGGGTCTATTTTCATATAATGGAAATATAAAGATATAAAGCAAGTCAAATATGCAAAAAATATAATTTTTATTTGACTCTAGTTAAAATTGTGCAATTATAAGTAATAACGTAAATTATTGTTTCAGCAAATGGGGAATAATTCACTAACTATAATTGCTTCTTTTGTTTGTTTGTTTGTTTGTTTTATGGAGTTTTGCTCTGTCGCCCAGGATGGAATGCCTCTGCCTCCAGGGTTCACACCATTCTCCTGCCTCAGCCTCCTGAGTAACGGGGACTACAGGCATGAACCACCATCTCTGGCTGATTTTTATATTTTTTTTTAGTAGAGACGGGGTTTCACTATGTTGGCCAGGCTGGTCTCAACTCCCGAACTCAAGTGATCCGCCCACCTTGCCCTCCCAAAGTGCTGGGATTACAGGCATGAGCCACCTGGCCCAAATGCTTCTTTAAAGATAGATTTATAATAGAAAAATGCATGTTTTGCAGGTATTAATTTTATGAACATTGTTATTATCAAACTACTTATAATGTTGTAACATCAGAAACCTTTTTACTACTCTGTTATATAACAAGTTGTGCTTTTTATTTTTTCTATTTTTACAAAACTTATCAGGATAATTTTCACAGAAAAGACTAAGTAAGAAATACAAGCATTCTCTGGATAACAGGAATGTAGGAAGGTGAATGAGGATAACAGTGGGAATTAAACAGATCTAATATGGACATGTTTCATAGATCTTTAAAGTATATTAAATTATCATAATAAATAAATCATACAAATTTTATTAAATCATCCATTTAAAATGTTCATATATAGGACAAGGATGAGAGTTTAATGTGCAGAGTGTGGAGCATAAAATTTAAATAGTTTGGTACCTAGCAATGGTGCTACAGGACTAGTCATTAAACCTACCTAGATGGCATAGATAATAGAATCTTCTGGTCATTTTCCTAACAAGATTTTTCATGCCTAAGAGAGGAAAATATTCAAATGAGATTGAGCTATCAAGTCATAAAAAGACCTGAGGAAAATTTAAAAGCCTATTACTAAGTGAAATAAGCCAATCTAAAATGGCTACATCTGTATTATTCTAACTACATGACATTTTGGAAAAGGCAAGACTATTATGAGAGTAAAAAGATCAGTGTTTGCCTGGGGTATTGGGGGATGGTGGATGGATAGGCAAAGGCTAGGAGAGTTTATGAGCAGTGACACTACTTTGTATGATACTACAATGGTAAATATATATCATTATACATTTGTCAAAATCCAGAGAGTGTACAGTATGAAGAGTGAATTCCAATGTAAATTATGAACTCTAATCACAAAATGTCAATATTGGCTGATCAATTAAAACAAATATACCACACTAATGCAAAATGTTAATAACAGGGGAAATGGGGAGGGGTATTTGTGAAGTGATATGTGAAAACGCTGTCTACTGTCTGCTCATTTTTCTGAAAATTTAGAACTGTTCTAAAATATAAAGTCTTAATTCAAAAAATAAAATTAGCTCCTCTCTAATAAGAGCAGCGATGGAGTATGCTGTTGGCATTCATATGTCCCTTCATACCACAAGAACATAAAGATAAGCATAAAAATGACAGACCTCTCAAAAGACAGCTGTGAGGGACGGGGAAGTTGACACATTCCATTACCAAATTTCAGTTGTTACTGAAGTCCAAATTTATTTCTGATTTTCCTATATTCTTATTGCTTAACTCTTATCTGTGTTCTGGGATCAGCATACTATTCTCCCTTCTCAATTTTCTCACTACATTCATAAATACAATAAAAATTAAAAAAAAAAATTAACTTGTTTGTTTATTTTACGTAGAGCGAAGAGTGCTAGTACTGCCAGGGACGTGCAGAGTGAATAGTACCTAATAAGCAAGCTTATCTATCATTGCATTTCAAGATTCAAATAGGAAGTTGTGTACCATTGTGCCAGCTTTGGCCCTTTTATTGATTATGTAAGTTAATTTTTAATCTTGCCACAGCGCCAGATAGAGAAATTGAAGACAGTATCTCTTTAACAATCGAGTGTTGGCAAAATCACAGGAAACACAAGAAAAGTGTGTGCTTCCCAGTCATCTGCATACATTTACTTCCTAAATATGATCGATAATTTAGGAACATAAAAGTGTAGTAAAAATTAAAAAAAAAACATTTAACAGCTGCCTGTACCTAATATGTGAAACATGGGCTTGGGAAATAGAGCTACTGTAAAGATTTGGAAACATATGTGCATGACCACTCCCAAGATTTATTTTTCACATCCAGTAGGACAAAAATCATTCCACTTTTCTATGTTCTAGGCCTAAGAAAGTTAAGTGCATGGTTCCAGTATCTCCATCATAGTCCTTTGAAATTTAGGCCTTGGGGCCCAGGCCCAGTGACACATGCCTGTAATCCCAGCAGTTTAGGAGGCAGAGGCAGGTGGATCACCTGAGGTCAGGAGTTCGAGACCACCCTGGCCAACATAGTGGAACCTCATCTCTACTAAATACAAAAAATTAGCCATACCTGGTGACACATGCCTGTTATCCCAGATACTTGGGAGGCTGAGGCAAGAGAATTGCTTGAACCCAGGAGGCAGAGGTGGCAGTGAGCCAAGATCGTGCCATTGCAATTCAGCCTGGGCAACAAGAGCAAAACTGTGTCTAAAAAATTTGGAAAATTGTTCTAATTTGGTGTTCCCCAGGGTTGCCAATCTTTGATATCATTGGCTTTAATGTTACAAAAATGCTAGATTTCTGCAGAAGATCACTCCTACATACTGAAAGATATTGCCTACTGGTTTCAAAAGTTTAAGGTCAGGGCTATATTGATAGGGTTTCATGGACTCTATTCTGCATGTAGATGGCAAATGCATGCAACATATTTCTGATCTTTAAATCTCTGACTATCCTCTTTAGGTATTAAATCAGCTGACCAAAGAGTATCTGTGTTTCTTCCTTTATCTTATATTTTTAAATGATTATCTCCACATTTCTGTGTTTCCTCCTAACAATGAGGAGATAAGTTGTACAGATTTGAAGGCATTTTGTACTACTTATGCAGTTGCAATAAGTCATCTTTTTAAATTATTTATCTTCTCATATATATTTCAAACTGTATTATCATGTAGATTTTTCACAGCATTTCACATAATTAGTGTAACCTTGACCCTGATGTTCAGAAAAATTTGCCACCATAAAATAATATTTTGATTTCTTAAGAATACTTTGATGTACTTGGTTGTGTAAATGAACGGAACCGGAATTCATTATTTTTATGAGGAAGTAATTCTAAAATATACTTAAAAATAACATGTAAGGAAAATCACGCCACAATACATGTGCATTTAAAACATGCTGGAGAAAAAAATACATTTTCAAATGAATAAAGGTTAAAAATTGACTAGAATATTTTAGTTTCTTTATAGCATTTCAGATTGTCATTATATAATTTCAGTTCTTTGTTCTTCACAACAGGACTTTTCTTCTCTTCCCTTTTACACATAAAAGAATGATGACCCTCGGGAATTTAAGTGACTAAAGTGCCCAGAAGTCAGGCAGAGAAGCAGGATTGTGTTTTTGCTTGGACTTGAACCACAATGTCTTACGCTTATATTCATTGCATAATCTGCTGGTGCACAAGAATATTGACCCATTCATTCACCAAGTTATTTTTTAGGTACACTATATAGGCCACATTTTGAGGATTTCTTTGTAATGTGCAAAAATTATACTTTTCCCCATGGTTGTTTCAATCTAATGAGTAAAAGAGTGATCCAAGAGACAATTGAAAATATATTCAAGAGGAGCTTCAAGACAGCTGACTCGAGGCACCTGCTACTCACCTCCTCCACAAGTAAGAACTGAAATAGAGAGTAGGTAACCACACTAGAACAGACTATCTAAGAGAGAACATTGGAATTCAACAGAGAAGTGAGAGGAAACACCTAAAGCAAGAAAGGAGAGGGAAATGAGCTAGCCTACTTGGCCATGGTCAGTTCAGAGCCTTGAGAGTCTCCCAAATGCAGGGAAAGCATAAGCAAATGACCCCCAGCAGTCCACAGTTCCACTGCAGACTTCTGAAAGTCTGCAACCATGAGAAAGCCCTTAGAATCATGTGGATCCCAAGACTGACATAGGGAGCTGCCTGGAGACTGTGGGAAGACATTGCTACAGAGAGGAAGACAATCCAGGGTCCCATGTATCTCCCACCCATGCTCTAAGCAGCTACAGTAAGATGTCATTTTGAGAGCCCAGCCTCCACCAACCTCGCATCCTACCTGGGGGCCAATAGTTTCTGTACCTCCACATCTCTGAAGCCCACAGCTGATGTTGTCAGGGATGAAGTATAAGCCATTGGCAAAGGCCCTACTATGCCCAGCTATGACACCTCAGTGCATATTTACACACTTCTAGGGCAAACTCTCCTGTCCACAACAACTGCTGCTGTGGGCTGCCATTGGCAGGGAGGAAATGCAAGAGAAGTATGTGCTTCCAGTCATCTGCATACAATTGTTGCCACTGAAAGCAACCTCTCTCACTTATAGCAGGGCTGCAATGCAGCCACTGCCAACACAACCTGAGCATTACAGCCTAGGTCAAGTATCACCTCCCACCCACACTTACCTCATGCAGCACCTGCACACATCACCAGAGGTCCTGAGAACAGGTCTGACTGGTCTGGCTCCAACACCCAAGTGCCCAAGCACACCTTCTAGGGGCGAGAGGATTGCCTAGCCCAGTCGATGACAATTGACACCTGAGAATTCCTCCCAGGTGCCCAAGTTTGGGCCCAGCAAACCTGCTGCTATCAGCCACCTGTGGACCTGGAACTGGCCTGCCCAGCCAATCACAATCACTGCCAACATCAGGATGGACAACCTGGAAGCCAGAGGTTTGTCCAGCCACTGCTACCACTATCACCCATGGCATACTTGATGACCAGGAGCCCAAAAACCTGGCCACCCAACGGGCCTGGTGCTGTCATTACCAGCAACCAAAACTAAGTTATTTCCCTACAAGCAACTGATCTTCAACAAAGTTGACAAAATATACAATAGGGAAAGGATATCCTCCTATTCAATGAATAATGCTGGGAAAATTGGCTAGCCATATTCAAAATAATGAAGCTAAAACCTTAGCTCTCACCAGTTACAAAAAATTGATTCAAAATGGATTAAAGACTTAAATGTAAGACTGAGCACTATAAAAATTATAGAAGATAACCTTGGAAAAACTCAGGACAGGGACTTAGGCAAAGAATCTATGACTAAGATCTCAAAAGCAATTGCAACGTACACACAAATAGACACAGAAATTCAAACTGAAAATCAAACTGAAAAACTTCAGAAAAATCAAACTGAAAATCAAACTGAAAAACTTCAGAAAATCAAACTGAAATACTTCACAGCAATAATAATAATCAACAGAGTAAACAGATAACCTACAGAATAGGAAAAATATTTGCAAACTATGCATCCAACAAAGGGCTAATATCTAGAACCTAAAAGGAACTCAAACAACTAAAAATGTGTATATATATCAAATAATCTCATTAAAACATGGGCAAGTGATATGAACAGACATTTTTTCAAAAAAGGCATATCAGCAGCCAATAAACATATTAAAAAATGCCCAACATCAGAGAAGTGCTCATTAAAACCACCGTAAGTTAACATCTCACCCAGTCAGAACGGGTGTTATAAAAAATGGAAAAATAATATGGACAAGGACAAAGAAAAAAGGGAACACTTACACACTCTCAGTGGGGATGTATATTAGTATAACCTCTATGGAGTACAGTATGGAGATATTTCAAATAACTGAAAACAGAAATACCACTTTATGCAGCAACCCCACTATAGGATATCTATAGAAAAGAAAATAAACTATTACATCAAAAATACACCTGGACTTATGTGTTTATTGCAGCACTATTTACAATAGCAAAATCATAGAATCAACCTAATTGTCCATCAATGGATGCCTGTAACTGGATAAAGAAAATGTGGTATGTATACAGAATACCACACAATCATTATGAAGAATAAAATCATGTCTGCAGTATGGAGCCGGAGGCCATTATCCTAAATGAGATAATTCAGAAGCAAAAATTAAAATAATCAACAATTGTGCACATATGGACATATGGAGGACATATTAGACATGGGGGACTGTAAAACTGAAAAGTGGGAGGAGGTGAGAATTGAAAAGTTACCTATTGGGTATAATGTTCACTATTCAGTTGATGGGAACAGTAGACGCCCAAGTCCCACTACTACACAGTCTGTCTGTGTAACAAACCTGTATATATACTTTTTGAAAATTAAAAACAAATACATAAACAATTAAGTATAACTCATACAAATGACAAACAGATATATGAAAAAAGATTCAACACCACAAATCATCAGATAAATGCAAATCAAAACCACAAAGAGACATCATTCTACCCAGTTATAATGGCTATTACTAAAAAGACAAAAATGCTGGGGAGGATGTGCAAAAAAGGAATTCTTGATGATGGGAATGTAAATTAGGTAAGCCACTATGGAAAACGGTATGAAGATATCTCTAAAAAACTGAAACAGAACTACCATGTGATCCAGCAATCCCACTACTGGGTTGATATGATTTGGTTCTGTGTCCCCACCCAAATTTCATCTTGTAGCTCCCATAATTCCCAAATGTTGTGACAGCGACCCAGTGGGAGATCATTGAATGATAGGGGTGAGTCTTTACTATACTGTTCTCATAATAGTGAATGAGACATTTATAAGATTTTTGATGGTTTTAGAAAACGAGGATTTCCCTGCACAAGCTTTCTCTTTGCCTGCGTCCCTCCATGTAAGACGTGACTTGCTTTTCCTTGCCTTCTGCCATGATTGTGAGGCCTTCCCAGCCATGTGGAACTATAAGTCCATTAAACCTCTTTTTCTTTCCAGTCTTGGGTATATCTTTATCAGCAGTATAATAACAGACTAATACATGGGTATTTATCCAAAGGAAATAAATAGTATATCAAAGACATACCTGCACTTTTATATTTATGACATCTTTATTCACAATTGCAAAGATAGGAAAGTAATCTAATTTTCATTACCAGGTAATGGATAAAGAAAATGCTAAATATATATGCCCAATGAAATAATATGTGGCCTTAGTGAATAATAAAATCATGTTATTTACAGCAAAATTAGTAGAACTGGTGGTCATTGTGTTAAGTGAAGTAAGCCAGGCACAGAATGGCAAATATTGTCTGCTCACACTCATATGTGGGAGCTAAGAAGTTGAACTCATGGAGGTAGAGAGTAGAAGGATAGACACCAGACACTGGGAAGGGTATGTGGTTGGGGGTAGATAAAGGGATGTTGGTTAATGGTTACAAACATACAGTTAGACAGAAGGAATAAATTACAAACATACTGTTAGACAGAAGGAATAATGTTTGATAGTAGAGTAGGGTCACTATAGCTTACAACACTGTATTGTATATTGCTAAATAGCTAGGAGAGAGGACTATTCCAACACGTAGAAGGGATAAATACTCAAGGACACCTCAAATACCCTGACTTCATCATTGCACAGGCTATGCACGTCATGAATTGTCACTTGTACCCCACAAATGTGTGCAAATATTATGTGTATATATTATATATATTTATACATAATAATATTTTCTCAAAAACTTAAAACATAAGACTGTCATGCAATCTAGCATTTCCCCTTCAGGGTATAAACTCCAATGAGTTCAAAGCAGGGACTAAAATACTTTTACACTGATGTTCATAGAAGCATTATTCATAATAGCCAAAGAGAGAAACAATCCAAATGCCCATTGATTGGTGAATGAAGGAAGGGAATACTAACACATGCTACAAAATAGATGTGCCTTAAGATGTTATGCTAAGTAAGACAAATATTTATGTGGTTCCATTTTATATGAATAAGAATATAAACTTAGACTCTAAAATACAGTTTTTAAACATTTCAGATAAGCACAGAAACTTTTACAAAGTTCTCCAAAGCAATTATAAGACCATCATTAAAAATTTGTGTATCAAGCACTATCTATATCCCAAATTCTCCCAAGTGAAAAATAATTTTCATATTTATTTAGAGACAGATGTTAAAGTTTAGGGTTTCAAGAATTATTCAGAAATGTCCATTCAGTATGAATACTTTATATTTTTAGTAGACCACATATAAAAAATGTGTCTATATATTTTTTATGAAATACATTTTGGATTGCGAATTTCTTTTGCTTATCAATGGTCTGTATCCCACCAGTAACAGGAAGGAATCATGGAGGCATTTACATATATTTATGGTAAATCTAGGTTTTGTTTTTTTTTTTTTTTCCCATTCTAGCTGACAGTTCAGGAAGAAAGTTTCTTGGATCTGACAGATAACCCACTCCTCTGCCTCCACAAAACACTAAGATACACATAGGGCAATGATGCATATTTCCTTTTTTTTTTTTTTTTTTTTGGAATTTTAGTCATGAGTCAGATACCAAAAAGCAACCTCAGAGGAAAATCCCTTTTATTGACTGGTACAGTATTGTGAAAACTTTCAATCATGTGGGTGCAAATAGACTCTGTATTTGAAAATAAACATTCAATTGCAGTGATCTTCTTTTGGTATTGGGTGTCTTATTAGGAAATGGCATATCTCACTGCCCTGTGAGTCACGTTAGCGGGTCAAAAAAGGTGAATGCAAGCTTATGGTTGGGGACCAACCAACTTTATAGTGATGAATTTGATATTTCTTGAGATCAAGTTGACAATTTATAGTCAAAATAACAATAGAAAAACATGTCAATGGTACCATGGCTTTTAAAATACATGCACATTATTGTCTAAATAGCAGTTTACATTATTTACCTGGCATTTAAGATAGGTAGAGCAAATCTGGAAACAAAAACACAAGAACATATCTGAGAAGCTAAAATTAAAATTATAAATATAAAACATTAGATTTGCCTTTGTTTCGGTTTTGTTTTTAAATTATATTTAAAAACTGACAGATAAAATTGTATGTATTTACCATGTATAACATAATGTTTTGAAGCATATATCTATTGTGAAATGATCTAGCCATCAAAATCTACATTACCTTACATTGTCATCATTCAGATACTGGAAACATTTTGCATAGGAGCATCAGATTTGGAATTTAAAACCAATCTTCCACTGATCATTCCAAATCATTACACATATTTTGTATGTATACCTCTACTTGTTTTCACAAAACTTTTCTCCTTTACTCTAAAGTTTCCCTTTAGCTTATGAGTGTCCCCCATAACAACTACTGCAATGCCAAATTTATTTACTTATTTATTTTTTGAACTTTAAGTTCAGGGTACATGTGCAGGCTGGTTATATAGGTAAACTAGTGTCTTGGGGGTTTGTTGTACAGATTATTTCATCACCCAGGTATTAAGTGTAGTACACATTAGTTACTCTTCTTGATCCTCTCCTGCCTCCTCCTACCCCTCACCTTCCAGTAGGCTCCAGTGTCCACTGTTCCCCTTGGTATGTCCATGTGTTCTCATCATTTAGCTCCCATTTGTATGTGAGAAGGTGATATTTGGTTTCTGTTACTTCATTAGTTTGTGGAAGGTAGTGGCCTCTAGCTTCATCTATGTTCCTGAAAAGGACATGATCTTGTTCATTTTTATGGCTACATAGTATTCCATGGTGTATATGCACCACATATTCTTTATTTAGGAAACCATTGATGAGCATTTAAACTGATACCATATCTTGGCAATTGTGAATAGTGCTGCAATGAACATACACGTGCATGTATCTTTATGACAGGTTGATTTATATTCCTTTGGGTATATCCAGTGATATGGTTTGGCTTTGTGTCCCCACCCAAGTCTCATCTCAAATAGTAATCCCCATGCCTCAAGGGAGTGGCCTGGTAGAAGGTGATTGGCTCATAGGGTGATTTCCCCTATGCTGCAGTAGTGAGGGAGTTCTCATGAGATCTGATGCTTTTAAACCTCCTTGCTCTCTCTTGCTCCTGTCTGCCACATGTAAGATGTGCTTATCTTCCCCTTTAACTTCCACCATGATTGTAAGTTTCCTGAGGCTTCCCCAGCCATGTAGAACTGTGAGTCAATTAAACTTTTTTTTTTTTTTTTTTTTTTTACACAAATTACCTGGTCTGGTGTCGGGTTGTATCTTTAAGCAGTATGAAAATGGATTGGTTTGCTAAGTTCAATGGTAGTTCTGTTTTAAGCTCTTTTAGAAACCACCCAAACTGCTTTCCACAATGATTAAACTAATTTACACTCCCACCAATAGTGTATAAGCATTCCTTCTTTTCTGCAACCTTACCAGCAACTATTATTTTTTCATTTTTAATTATAAACATTCTGATGGGTGTTAGATTATATCTAATTGTGGTTTTAATTTTCATTTCTCTAATGATCAGTGATGGTGAGTTTTTCTTTTCTTTTTTTGAGGTGGAGTTTCACTGTTGTTGCCCAGGCTGCAGTGCAATGGTGTGATCTTGGCTCACTGCCACCTCCACCTCCTGGGTTCAAGTGATTCTCCTGTCTCAGCCTCCCAAGTAGCTGGGATTACAGGTGCATGTCATCATGCCCTGCTAAATTTTGTAATTTTGGTAGAGACAGGATTTCATCATATTTGTCAGCCTGGTCTCAAATTCCTGACCTCAGGTGATCTGCCCACCTTGGCCTCCCAATTGCTGGGATTACAGTTATGAGCCGCCATGCCCAGTTGGTGAGCTTTTATTTATATGCTTTTTGGCCACTTGTATGTCTTCTTTTGAAAAATATCTGTTCATGTAATCTGTCCACTTTTTTGTGTGGTTGTTTGTTTTCTTATAAATTCATTTAACTTTCTTATAGATATTGTATATTAGACCTTCATGAGATGCATAATTTGCAAAATTTTCTCCCATTCTGTAGGTTATCTGTTTACTCTGCTTAGAGTTTCCTCTGCTGTGCAGAAGCTCTTTAGTTTAATTAGATCACATTTGTCAATTTTTGCTTTTGTTGCAATTGCTTTTGGCATCTTATTCATGACATCTTTACCCTTGCCAGTGTCCAGAATGGTATTTTTTATGTTGTCTCCTAGGACTTTTACAGTTTGGGTTTTATGTTTAAGTCTTTAACCCATCTCGAGCTGACTTTTTTATATGGTGTAAGGAAAAGTTCCAGTTTGAATTTTCTGGATATGGCTTATCCCAGCACCATGTATTGACTATGGTGTCCTTCTCCTATTGCTTGCTTTTGTCAGCTTTGTAAAATATCAGTTGTTTGTAGGTGTGTGGCCTTATTTCTTGGCTTCCATTCTGTTCCACTGGGCTGTCTGTTTTTGTACCAGTACCATGCTGTTTTGATTACTGTAGCCCTGTATCATAGTTTGAAGTTGGGTAATCTGATGTCTCCACCTTTCTTCTGTTTACTTAGAATTGCCTTGACTATTTGGACTCTTTTGCGGTTCCATATGAAATTTGAAATAGATTTTTTCTAGTTCTTTGAAGAACATCATTGGTAGTTTGATAGGAATAGCATTGAATCTATACATTGCTTTGGAGAGTATGAAAGCCCCCAATTTAAATGAGTTTTTCTTAATAGACATTTCTTTCATGTTTACTTATGTAAACTTATGTACTTATTTCATGTTTACTATGGTTTCTCAACCATGGCACTACATACATTATGAGCTATATAATTCATTGTTCTGGGATTTGTCCTCTGCATTGTAGGATGTTTAGCAGCATCCCTGGCCTCTACCCACCAGATGTCAGAAGAATCCTTGCTTTCCCAGTTGTGACAACCAAGATGTCCTCAAGCATTGCAAAACATCATCTGGGGTTTTAAATCACACCCAACTGACAACCACCAATTTATGCAAAATATTTATATAACCTCATTTACTGTATGCATATGTTTGGATACTAATAAGCCTAATGATGCTTTCTTAGGTTAAGCTGCTTGCTCCTTGCTTAAATCTTTGGGCTGGTTCACAGGGAATGAAGTAAAAGGCATTGTCCCTCAAAAGGTCTTATGGAGGGTATATTTCTCTTTTTAGGAAGATTTACAGGCTGATTGACATAAGTACCAACAACTCTAGCATGGGCTGAATGTGTGTTGCCACCTGAGAAAACCAGATTGATAGGCTAAACACAACTGGCAGGAGAATATGTTTCTCATGCAAATCCTTGGCATTGAAGTGATTCTAGTTGTGGGTACATGATTTTATCTTTGTGACCAGCTTGTTATGGATTATAATACTGATTATTATCATCAGCTAATAATCAATAAGAAGAAGGTATTTAATGTAAACCCAAGGTGGAAGTTGAGTTTTCCCCTTTTTTAGTAAAGGAAATAACAATTCCAGGTTTTAATGATCCTGGTGGTACTGAGTCCCACACTCTGAACAGCTTTTTAGGAATTATAAAAGAGAAATCTGGATTCTATGTTAATAACAGGAAATCCAACTTAATACTCTTAAATTCAAACCAGTAGGCTCAGGGTATCCATTTTCCCAAACTTTAATTCCTCAAGCAAGAGAATACGGCATACTAAAAATCTACAGAAGGCAGGTAGCACCGTTTGGCTCCTTCTTCTAAGTCTGTACACTCAGTAAGAACTATAACTTATCTCGTTCTTGTAACACATACAGTGTCTATTGCCTGATCTTACCATCATATCCTTAAAGAGGTTAAGTAACTTACCCAATGTCTAACAGCTAGGTAGAAGTAGCACTATGGTTCAAATCCAAGTATTTCTGTTAAGAGCCCACTCTTTCTAAATGACACTGCCTTTAGTGACAATGAATCACTTTCCTTAGGAAAGAGATAATGTTTTATACTGCATCTGAGTGTAGCACAGCACGTCTGATATGGAGAAAGTAATTGTTTCTTTCTCTTTGCTTATCTGTAGAGATGCATACTTCATATACTTCTCTGAGAGGAACAGGACATAGAGATTCTTACCACTAATAAACTGAGACTGGTTTGATTACTGAGCCTTAATAAGTCCATTCAAGAGCCTTATTTATGAGGCATGGAATAATATAATTCTTATAATGCATGAAGTGTGCAAGGAAATTCATAAACTCACAAAAAGTGAGAATTTATACTTTCGATTCCCAAGTATTACCGTCTATTTTATGCCTGTCTTCCACATTTAAAGTCTTCCACATGCTGACTTTATACTAGGTATTTGGGGTAAAATGTTATATAAGCATAGTCTCTCTTTGCTTAGTTCCTAGGGCTGCTATAACAAATCACCATAAATGTAGTGGCTTAATATGACATAAATTTTTTCTATCACAGTTCTTCAGGACAGAAACATAAATCAAGGTATCAGCAGTACCATGGCCACACTGAAGGCTATGGGGAAAAGAAAGATCCCTCCTTGCCTGTTTGAGCTTCTGAAAGCGGGTCCCAGAATTCCTTGGCCTTTGGCTGTATCGCTCTAATCTCTGTTTCTGTCTTCACATGCCCTTATCCTCTGTCTGTGCTTTTTACCTTTTTCTGTTATAAGGACGTGTATTATGGAATGTAGGGCCTAATCAGATAATCCAGGATGATGTTATTTTGACATCCCTACCTTAATTACATCTGCAATGACCCCTTTTCCAAAGAAAGTCACATTCAGAGGACATAGGGTGTAGGGTATGGCATACTTTTGTGGGCCACTGATCCACCCACTACAATTTTTTTTATCTGGAGGAATTCACAATTTAACATAGGAAATTGACAGGCGAACAGATACATGCTAGAATTATACAGATCCTTTGACAGAAGTCTGTACAGGGCATAGTGGGGACACAAAGGAATAAAACACATACCATATGGAAGGAATTCAAGAAAGATTGCATTTAAAAAAAGGTACTTCTTCAGCTAGTTCTTGAAACCAAAGAATGAAAATATAGGAGAAAGAAATTGTTCGGGCTTCCTAAGCAGAAGTATTGTGCTATATTTCATTGCCTGCAGATGTGTTTTGTTTGGCCCATACAATATTTGCCTACACAATGTTTAAAAATTAATTGAACTGGTTGTCAACATTTAAATCCTGAAACATTTTGCACAATAATCTGGATTTCCTGCTTCTTTTTAAAAAGTGGAAGATCTAGCATTATAGGGCTTATATTAATGTTTGACGAAAATCAGCTGGAGCTGAGTAGACGTACTCCCTTTGGATGAACCTGCACTTTCCATTTTTAAAACATACACAAATCTCTCTCTCATTTATGACATAATTAGGCCAAGTGTCAAGTGCCATTCGTTGTTGTTGCTGCTGTCATACTCATGCTGTTTTCTGCATGATAGAATTAAGAGTAAAGACAAACTAACTTTAACTACGTCTCTATGACAAAAAGCTAAGTAAATGTTAGAGAGGACTTTGTTAATTAAAAAATATGAAAGTGCATACTGGTATATAGAAGGACATAAGTTTTTTTTTGTCTTTAATATGCAAAGTGTGGGCTGAAAATATAAAATGTTCTTATCCTTTTTCACTTGATTCACTTGATTTACTCATGTTCCCCGTGCATTTTGCTTCTGTGGGCATTTGAATTGCAACCCCTGCCCTTACAACTTAGATCTGGGAGGGTTTATTGGTAAGCAGAGGATTTCTAAAATAGAAAGTGTGACCTATTGTAGTCCTCACTGTGATGTCTTATTAAACTTGAAACTTATGTGTAGAAGAAACTGGTCCCTTTGACTAGGGGCCAGGATATTTTCTGGGCACTGGCTATTTCAGTTCCTTCAAAGGCCTGTCCTGCTAACCAAAAAGAACTCATTTGATATCCATATCACTCTACATGTGGCCCCAAATCCCATAATCTTCTTGCACAGCACCATAACTAATGGCACCACAAAATCATATATTGCTGTAGGCCAAAGAATATCTTTGCATGACTGTAGATTTGGAGACCTTTGGACATGCATGTTTTCAGATAACAAATGTCCATCTAAATCGGATAGTTGGCTTATTATGCACTTTATTTTTTTATTACATAGTAGAAATTGGTAACCTACAGTAAGATCTTTAGTTAGGATTTGAGATTATGATAGTAACTAATAGAATTTTTCTAAACTGGAATTAGAAGATGACAGAGATTCAGGACTTGCCATTTGGCAAACTTCAAAGTCATTGTTTGGTGAGTAACAGTGCACAATCATCTTGTTTAACACAGAAAGGATATCTGTGGCTCCAGAATATAACAATTGTTCTGAAACAGAAGGCCCAGAATTGGTCTCTGACAATTAATAAAGACATCAAAATAGCAAATAATTTTTATATCTTAGGGCCAAAAGTTCCAATCTAAATAATTAAAACAAGTTCTGGTGAGCTCTGGAATAAAGGCAGAAGTGGTGGCAGAATAGAATTTAGATTTTCCAAATTCTCCACGTAAAACAAAGTGGATCAACAAGATAGAACAACCAGAAACCTTTGGAAATGTTTGTTAAAAAAACAACAACAAAACAAAACCTCGCAGTAAGCAGGTGCAAAACCAAAACCAAAATGAACAACAACAAAAAGACCAACAGTCACAAAACTCTTATGCAATCACTGGAAACCACTGGAGGGTACTTGACAACAGCTGAATTTTAGGAGGTCTTAGTTCACTCAAGGGGTTGTTGTCAGGGATTTTAGGGGCTGAAGTTGTCTATCCCCTATGAATTCTAGAAATGAACTAGCTGGGAAGCTTTTTTAATACACTTCCTAACTAACACTGGAAAACACTGCTGTAAGTGGAAGAAAAATTGAGAATGATAAAATAAAGAGAGGTGAAGAATAGATATGTTTAAAATACAAGTAGTAGTGGAAAACAAAGCCAGGGAATCTCAGTAAATCAAGACATTATATTTTAGATTACACCAGGCCAAAAATAAATAAATAAATAAAACACAGAAAAGAAAAAATATTATAAATATATAACTTTAGAAAAATATAACTTCTTCCACAAGTTAAAAAGCTAAATTTATATAAAAATAAGCAACAGAAATTTATGAAGTCAAAATCTCATGCAATGTTATTACAAAATGTTAAAAGAGTAAAGAACAAAATAACATCTCTGGAAATCATGAAAGCACATTACATAGACAATCAAAAAATCAAAACTTTAATACACAGTATCAAAGCAAGCTAGAAGACATTAGAAAATTTCATCTGAATGAAACAATATATATCATAATTTTTGAAAACTAATAAAATACTTGAAAATAGAAAAGAATTAAAAATAAAACATTTTCAGAATTAAACACAAAACAAGAATAAAATTAAGAACTAACAAACTGGAAATAATGATTCAAAAGAAATAAAAGCTGAAAAGCATAAAACTTTATAACAAAATATAAAAAGAAAAGGATTCAAGAGAGAATGAATATTAAAAATAGGTAAAGAAGATCCAACTTACAAACAATAAAAGTCCCTGAAGAATAAAAACAAAGCAAGAGAATAGAATAAATACTAAACACTACAATAAAGAAAACTTTCTTAAAAGGGAAGACAGACAGAGAGAGAGAGAGAGAGAGAGAGAGAGAGAATACATATAAAAAACATGCATTATGTATCAAGTCAGGACAATGAACACCAAAACATATTCTAGTAAAGTTATGTTAAAGAAAAATAAATCATTTGAACAATGAGCCAAAAATAGCATACAATATATATAGAGAGAGACTTTTATCTGACATCTTGACAGCAACACTTTATCCCAGAAGATAATGGAGTAAATTGTTTAGGAAAAGGAAAAAGAATGTGAACCAAAGAGTTTATATTTAGAAAAGCTGAATGAAGAACATAAATAAACTGTGGTCAGCATGCAATAATTGAGGGAAAGCCTAAATTATTCTGAAACCTACTGGTGAATGGTGTCAGACAACCAAAATGACTAGAAAGACATGTAATGTACATTAAGACTAGTAAAGATAATTAAATATATATGTTTTTATAGAATTGACATTGAAGATTAAAGGAAGATATTAAATTATATAATCACTATGTGATCTGACAATATGGATACAGACAAACTCAAAAAGGGAGACTGGGGATACCATGTGTGAAAAATATTTGTTTTTAGTAATCTCAAATGAGTAATTTTTTATTCTTTATACTCTTGAGGACCTGGATTCTCAGTCTGGAATCACAGAGATAAAAATGTAATAGAGAATGAATTAAAATATGGTAAAAAACACCATATTTCTGAATTTAAATTGGAAGTTATAGATGAACTCAGTGTATATCATCTATCTATAAACAATAAATAACTCAATATCAGCGAGTATCTCTACCTCCCAGATTTTGGTTCTAAAATACTCTCTATTATTAGTAATTTTCACACTTTTGCTGAAAATATTACTGATTTAGAGTCTGAAGAAAAAATACACACTAAAAGTGGAACATCTTTATACACCTCAAGTGAAAGACTATTGTGTCATATTAATAAACTCAGAGGCAAACATGAAGATCTCACCATTGACTACAAATAGGCAATATTGAGCTCCCATAAGGATAGCAATGTCAGTGGATTGAAACTCATCAAATATATTTAAACTTATGAGTTTACAATAACATTAAAAAAACTAATTGATGATTTGAAAGATGATGAGGGACCAACTTATTATCTTGAAAACTGGATCTATAATAGAAGTCAAGCATTTATCTTTCTTTTCTGTATGATCTACAAAACTGCGTAATCAAATAGTGTGTTAATAAAATGACTACCTTATAAGATTATCTCTGTTAAAATAAAACTAAATTACAAAATTTAAATCTAGACATTCCATATCAATGGCTGTTAACAACACAAAAGAGAAAACATGCTGTGCTAAAAGAACAAAGCTATTTAAAAATTTATTAGTTAGAACTGTAGTCTGATCAAGACTCTACCAACCCATTTACACTAAATACAGAGTTCAGAAGAACATGTTGGAACACAGCAGAATATAAATCAACAAAATCCAGATTGTAAGGAACTCTGTGGGTCAATTGATCTGGGTCTTTGAGAGATAAATGGTTAAGAAAAAGAGAGAGAGAGATGGAGGGAAACTAGAGCTTTAAAGACAAGACATTATCAAGTTGAAAGAAAATGTGCTGATCATGTTCTGCCTAAGTTTGAAAGAATGGTCTAGAACTTCTACCTTCATGTCACATGACATCTAGACTGTTACTAATCACAGTTTGACTTTCTTTTAGGAAATTCAATAAATATGCAACTTTCTGGAATTGCAAGTTAATTTTCTACCTGCAATAGTTGTTTATAAAACATATTAATAATTTTTCAGATAAAAAGAAAGAATGTATGTTGGTTTTAACTCAATTTTGCCCTCTTTCCCTGCTCAGTGCTTTCAAATATGCCATTTTCTCTATCTGAGATTGTATCTGACAGTTCGTCATCCTTCATTTCTGGGTCTAACATGTCAAATTCTGAGACATGATTCTTTGTGATCACTCTTTAAACTTGCTTCTGTTCCTTAGGAAAACAAATTCTTGTTTTATTCACTCTGCCCATGTTGTGTAGAGTTGTCCATGTGAGAAGTGGTGCCCATATCTCAATTAGTAGCAATTTTGAGGATCTCATTAGAAAGCACCCCACGTTTTCTCTATCCATGGCAACTGAGTATCTGTTAAGTGTCTCTCACAGGCTTTGGAAAATGTTTTTCTTTAGTATTTCCCACCACATACACAGAATTTCAAAAAGCAAATTTATTATATGCTGTATAGGTTATAACCATACTTTCCAATATATAACCTCAAATTTTGTCATCATTTTTAGTCTTTTTTTAAAACGTGGCAGCATGAGTGCCAAAAATTTTGCATATATATGTATACATTTTATTCTTTATGTATTTATTGCCTGGTGTCCCCACAGACTAGACATGATGACTCATAAAAGCATTTAATATATATCTATATATTTTTTCATCACTAATCCCAGTGCCTAGCATTATATATGAAAAATAAGCCTGTTGATACCTATTAAGTAAATGCCCAAGTGCCTAAACAAATTTCATTAATATCTTTCTTTATGTGCATTATCCAATGTAAATACCTGATTCCAAATGTGATCTAACTATTGCAGAGTATAGAGATTCTACATGTTCCCTTAATCTGAATGTCCTCCAACCAACCAACTTTTATTATTAATATTTTTAATACAGTACAATTTGATTGTCATTTATCTTTGTTAAATTTTCTTTTCCATTTTCTAATTTAGGAGTCCAATCTGTTGAGATCATTTTGGACATTCAAAAATATGAACTATCTTTCCTAGATTTATAGAATAACAAATTTGTCTTCATACAAGGCATTGATGAAAATATTGCACAATGAAGCCCCCTGCAGACCACTGAGGGCCCATATGCCCTTTTCTCAGATAGGCGTAGGTCTCAAAATCAACTGCATTCATAACATTCTTCCCCAGTATTGTAATCCAACTCTACGTTATTCTTTCTGTTTCCAAAGGCAGCTTGAGGAAATTTCCTAAATGCTGGATACAAAGTGAGACTGAAACTTAAAGAGAGAAACAGAAGAAATGAGAAAGGGAGAACTGTTGATTAAATAATCTATTAATGTGATCAAGACGAAAATGAGGATCAGTTGGCATAGTTTATTTTTGATAAAAGTATTTTCAATTCCTGTGATACCGCCTTTATTTCTGCGTCCTAAAATGTTATTCAGTTAGCATTCCTTTCCCAGACATTTGTGGAACTCATTCATTGTTTCCCTAGTTTAGTTTTTTAAATATATACTTTTTTTATTTTGGAAATTTGAGAAAATGTTTGCATAAACACCAGCCTTTAGCAACCCTCAAACATTTTATAATATTCTGCTTGATGGATTTTAATAGGCATTATAGCAAAATTGGTAACAGTAAAACTTATAAGTAAAGTTTATAATAAATATTTATCAGTCATTGATTTTGTCAGAGTGCTGGAAATCTGATCATAATCTAATAGATATCACAAATAGGTGCATTTATTTTGAAAAATATTTGGAAAGTCTACCTATGGCAGCATGTGATAAAGATTTAGTTTTTACATCTAATGTATTTTGTGTCTCAAACATTAATTTAAAAAAATCTTATTCAGTTAGCAAAATAGTCAATTTGTGGAATACTGGTGGGTAGACTAGACTGTTCTAAGAAAAAAATTGTTAATATTGTCTCTAGAATACTTATAGAAAAGTAAGTTGGTTGCAAACATCAGAAACTTCATTCATCAATTCTGTTGGCTGAGACTTTGGAATCTTACTTCACTTCTAACCATTGCCACTGTCACTTACTAGACATGTAAACTCTAGCCTGTTTCTTATACTTGCCATACTTTCTCCTACTTGTGTTATGAGATAACAATCCTTTGCGTAATACATTTTTGAAAAATGAAAGTAAGATAGTAGACTGAAGGCATTCTTCATAGTGCATAACACCTAAAAATATCTCAGTAAATGTTGTTTACTTTTCATAATGACTTCCATAATGAATGAGACTGCAACTGCTCATTAATGTGCATTTGTGCAATTCATCTATTAATACATTATAAATGAGCTAGAATAGAACATAAAATCATAACGTACATTTTTCTGTGTGTATATATTTATATTCTCCTTATTTTGGATCACCTGGCCTAATGCAATCCAGAATTAACAGAGGAAAGAGAAAAATTCGGCTGGGTGGAGTCTTATAAACTTCATAACAGTAGGGGGTTGTTTTTGGAGTAAGATTGTTTTTTAGCCAAAAAAACAACAAGAATTCTGAAGAAGCAATGGTATATATTCTGAGACCTTGCCTCAAAGACACCAAGCAATTCAGTTCCCTGATCAAAAATAGTTTTTATTTCTTTACCACAAAATTCAGAACAGTCTGTAACACGCTTTTGGGAAACGAAAAGACACCAAGGTTCAAATGAGGAAAATATATGGAAATATGATAAATGAAAGACATGAACCAATTTTTCTTTATCTACATTTTATAATAAAGAGATTTAAATCATTGAGATTTTTCTATCAGACTTAGAAATATTATCATTCAAAATAAACATATAGTGGCCATATTAAAAATGAGAACAACTAATTTCTTTCTTCTTAAGAAAATGCATCATCAGGCTTGGTGTGCCTCTGAACTCTCATATATAGAATGAAAAGGAAAACCCATGAAAGAAACTAAACTTGGGCTTATTGTGTTTTGAAATTATTATTCTCTTTAGAAAAAAATAAGAAAAATGTCATGTTCCCCTTATTAGCAAATTAGAAGGCCTTTAAGAGTTTTCTGAGAAACTTCTGTAAGTCTGCCCAATAATACTTTGAAGAATACTTGCAAACTATTTTCACTTGAGAGGTTATCCTGGCAAAATATCATTTTTCTTGTTCAAATTAAGGAGTTTTCATTCTTGGCTACTTCACCTCTTATGTCATTGTGGAAAAATTACTTAATCTCTCTAAGCCTCAATGTCATCACCTATAGTAAGGTGACAGCAGTTTTAAAGATTAAACATAATAATGAGTATAAGGTACTTAGCACAGTGCTGGGTACATGTAGAGTCAATAATAATAATAATAATAATAATAATATCAGCTGGGTGTGATGGCTTATGCCTATAATCCCAGCACTTTGGGAGGCCGAGGCAGGCAGATCACTGAGGCCAGGAATTCATGACCATCCTGGCTAACATGGTGAAACCACATCTCTACTAAAAATACAGAAAATTAGCCAGGCGTGGTGGCACATGCCTGTAATCCCAGCTACTCCGGAGGCTGAGGCAGGAGAATCGCGTGAACCTGGGAGGCAGAGGTTCCAGTGAGCTGAGATTGCACCATTGCACTCCAGCTTGGGTGACAAGAGCAAAACTGTCTCAAAAATAATAATATTATTACTTATTAATATATTATAATTAATTATACTTTACTAGTAATAATTATATCATATATACTTATAGTATAACTTTATAATAAATATGATATTGTACTATTATTATCATTGTTTTTGTTATTTGAAGTCAAACTGCTTAGTTCTAAATCACTGCAACTCTGCACTTTATTAGTTATGGCATCTAGAATGAGTGAGAATCATTTTGTGACTTAGATCTTCATCTGTAAAATGCGAACAACAGTAGCACTTACCTTTTAAAACTGTTAAGCATTTAATGAGTTAGAGTATGAAAAATATTCAAATATAAAGATCTTGCACACAGACACAACCAGCTACATAAGAGTCAGTGTTATTTCTTTCTCTCTTTCTCTTTCTTTCCTTTCTCTTTCTCTTTCTTTCCTTCTTTCCTTTTTCTTTCCTTCTTTCTTTCTTTTCTTTCTTCTTTCCTTCCATCCTTCCTCCTTCCCTCCCTCCCTCCGTCCCTCCCTCCTTCCTTCCTTCTTTCCTTCCTTTCTTTCTCTTCCTCTTTCTCCTTTCTTTCTTTCTCTTTCTTTCTTTCTTTCTTTTTTCTTTCTTTCCTTCCTTCTCTCTCTGTCTCTCTTTCTCTCTCTCTCTTTCTTTCCTTCCTTCCTTCCTTCCTTCCTTCCTCCCTTCCTCCCTTCCTCTCTTCCTCACTTCCTCCCTTCCTCCCTTCCTCCCTTCCTCCCTTCCTCTCCTTCTCTCTTTCTTTTCGAGACAGGATCTCACTCTACTGTTGTCCAGGCTGACGTGCAGTGGTCCTATCATAGCTCACTGTAGCCTCAACCTCCCAGGCTCAAGTGGTACTTCTGCCTCAGCCTCCTGAGTAGCTGGGACTACAGGCAAGTGCCACCATGCCTCACTAATTTTTGTATTTTTTGTAGAGATGGGGGTGATATCCCTATGTTGCCCAGGCTGGTCTCAAACTCCTGGACTCAAGTGATCCACCCACCTTTTTCTCCCAAATTGCTTGGATTACAGGTGTGAGCCACCACAGCCTATCTTCTGCTCACTAAAGATGATTACTATTTGTTTTTCATCTTTCCCTATCAAATTGGAGTCTGTGGCAGTGCAAAAGAAAGCACTAGTGGGTGAAAAAATTGAACATATTATCTTCTACCTACATATAAGTGAGTAGTTTAGTTTTTTTCTCTTAAAGAGAAAGCTTTTTGCTGAATCCAGGGCTTTGCCATAATTTCCTGTTTGTCTACTGGCTATATAGTACTCCTCTCTTGGCTCTTTGTACTCATCCTTCAGGTCTATCTTATTTTGTTTTATTTTGAGATGGAATCTTGCTCTGTTGCCCATGCTAGAGTGCAATGGCATAGTCTTGGCTCACTGTAACCTCCGCCTTCCAGGTTCAAGCGATTCTCTTGCCTGACCCTCTCGAGTAGTTGGGATTACAGGCATATGCCACCAAGCCTGGCTAATTTTTGTATTTTTAGTAAAGATGGGGTTTCCCAATGTTGGCTAGGCTGGTCTTGAACTCCTGACCTCAGGTGATCCTCCTGCCTCTGCCTCTGAAAGTGCTGGGATTACAGGTGCGAGCCACTGAGCTGGGCGAAGGTCTCCATTTAAACAACTACACTAGAAAGCCTTCCCTGAACCTCCTCTAAGAGTGTAATCTCATGTACTCCAGTGATATACTGTATTTTATTCCCCATATCACACCACCACATTGACTTACAGTTGCTTGTGCAATTACTACCCTTTCTTGCAAAACAATAACCTCCTTGATGGTAGGGCCCATATTTATTTTTTTCTTGTTATATCCTCAGCAGCATAATCAGTTGTCTGGTATGACATAATATAGTGTCTTGGTATTTATTAGTTTAATTAACAAGCAGATGAATCTGCACAGACCAGCATGCAACATTTGCATGGCTTGGGGCCAAAGTGTAAATTGAAGCCCAAATTAACAGATGTCCAAACATTTAAAAGTTATATGCCACTTTAACAAATTTTTTTCTGTATAAATTTAAGGGGTATGACTGCAATTTTGTTATATGGATAAAGTGCATATTGATGAAGTCTGGGCTTTCAGTGTATTTGTCACCCAAATAATGCACATTGTACCTATTAAGAAATTTCTCATCATCCAACCTCATTACCCCAACACTGTTCTTAGTCTTCAATGTCTATCTATCATTACACATTCTATGTCCATGTATACAAATTATTTTGCTTTCATTGTACCTGAAAACATGTGGTATTTCTGTTTCTGCTTCTGAATTGTTTCACTTAAGATAATGACCTCCAATTCCATCCACGTTTCTACAAAATACATGATTGTATTCATTTTATAACTAATATGTATTCCATCATGTATATATACCAAATTTTCTTTATTCAATTATCTGTTGGTGGAAAGTTACTTTGCTTCCAAATCTTTGCTATTGTGAATAGTGCTACAATAAACATACGAGTGAAGGTATCTTTTTGATATGATGATTTATTTTCCTTTGTGTAGATATCCAGTAGTGGAATTGTTAGATTGAATAGTAGGTAATTCCATATTGTTTTCCATAAAGATTATACTGAATTACATCCCCACAAACAGTGGGAAATGTAAATCTCCATACTGTTTTTCATAAAGATTATGCTAATTTGCATTCAGACAAGGAGTGAATAAGTACTCCCTTTGCCCTGCATCCTTACCAATGTCTGTTATTTTTTTTTCTTTTTAGTAATAGCCATTATGACTGGTATAAGATGATAACTCATTGTGGTTTTAATCTGCATTTGTCTGATGATTAGTGATAATAAACATTTTTCCATATGCTTATTGGCCAATTTATGTCCTCTTTTGAAAAATGTTTATTCATGTCTTTGCCCACTTTTTAAGGGTTTTTTCTTTTTCTTTTTTTTTTGTTTGTTTTGTTGTTGTTGAGTTGTTTTACTTCCTTGTGTATTTCAGATATTAGTACCCTGTCAGATGCACAGTTTGCAAATATTTCTCCCATTTTGCAAGTTGTCTGTTCACTTTGTTGTTTATTTCTTTTGCTGTGCAGAAGTTTTTTAGTTTAATTGAGTCCAACATGTCTATTTTTGGTTTTGTGATATGTGCTTTTGATGTCTTAGTCATAAATTATTTGCCTACACTGATGTCCAGAAGAGTTTTTCTAGGTTTTCTCCTAGGATTTTTTTTTCTCTTTCCTGATTACTGTGGCTATCATTTCATGTACTATGTTGAAGTGTGAAAATGGACATCCTTGTCTTGTTCCAGTTCTTACAAGGAATATTTTCAACTTTATCCCATTCAGTATGATGTTGGCCATGGTTTTGTTGTGTGTGGTCTTTATCAGGTTGAGATACTTTCCTTCCATGACTAGTTTGTTGAGGATTTTTATCATGAAAGGATGCTAAATTTTATCAAATGCCATTTCTGCATTTATTACGATGATCATATAATTTTTGTACTTGATTGTGTTAATGTGATGAATCATATATATTGATTTGTATATATTAACCATTTTTGCATCCCTGGTATAAAATTCACTTGATCATGGTGTGTTATCTTTTTGATGTGCTGTCGGATTTTATTTGCTAATATTTTGTTGAAGTTTTTTGCATGTATGTTTATTGGGGATAGTGGTGTGTAGTTTCATTTTTGAGTCTTTTCTGGTTTTGATATCAGGGTGATACTGGCTTTGTAGAAGGAGTTAAGGAGAATTATCTCCTTATTTTGGGGGGTAACAGTTTCAGGAGGATTTGTATCAGTTCATCATTGTGAGTTTAGTAGAATTTGGCTGTGAATTCATCTTGTTTAAAGTGTTTTCCAGTAGGAGATTTATTTTTATAACTGATTCAATCACACTACTGATTATTGGTAATATCTATTCCCTTATTTCAATATGCTTAATGTTATGATTTTACATAAGTAAAATTTAGAAAAATGTTAAAAATTAATAAAGTATTATAAGTGTCTGGGAGTTCTACTGATAGTCTGGAGATATTTGGAAGAATAGTTTTTAAAAGAGTGAAAATACATGAAATGGTTTGGCTGTGTCCCCACCCAAATCTCATCTTGAATTCCCACATGGTATGGGAGGGACCCCTTGGGAGGTAATTGAATTATGTGGACTTGTCTTTCTCTTGCTGTTCTCATGATAGTGAATAAGTCTCATGAGATCTGATTGCTTTAAAAAGGGAGTTTGTTTCCACAAGCTCTCTTTGCCTGCTACCATCCATGTAAAATGTGATTTGCTCCTCCTTGACTTCCATCATGATTGTGAGGCCTCTCCAGCCACTTGGAACTGTAAACCCATTAAACCTCTTTCTTTTATAAATTGCCCAGTCTCAGATATGTCTTTATCACCAGTGTGAAAGTGAACTAAATAAATATATATGTATATAACAACTCATAATTTTGTTCTTGCAAAATTATGTACTAAAATTAAGATATTCATAGGTTTATTCAAATAACAATAATCAAATGAATTAAAATAAAATGTAATAGTATTAAAACTATTCACAATATGAATATACATTCACAAAATATAGAGCAGCTCAAAAATAAAAAAATTAAGATTTCATGTTTTTCAAGTTTTCTTTACAAATAATAAATAACTTTAAAGACTAAAAACTAAGTACAAAGAATAATAAATTAATAGTAATCTTTAAATTGAATAAAAAAGGCTGACATTTCATTTACATTTTAATTCAAAATAGTTCACATTATAGTATTTTATACGTTACACCTAATGTAGATGTAATATGGTGATATTAATATTATATTATGTATTATATATGTATACATTTTAATGCATGAACCACACATCAGAACAGTAGAACTATGTAAGAAATTGGACATATTTTGATATGCAAGAATATATTGTATCCATGCTATCTCAGATAAAGAAATTGACAATTTGGCCAAGTTATCTTTGTTTTCGTTTATGCACTGCACTGTCAAATTCCTTATCAACTCCAAAGTAGCCTTCTTCTCCAAAATCAAAAGCAGAATAACCACAAACATTTACAGAACTCAGATGCACTTGTCTTTTGTTTAAAGGACATAGGCATAGAGAAGTGGAAAAGTATTTCTCTGAGGCCTGAACACTATCAGTTATGAGATCACATATTTAAGGTTTCTGGGTTGTGCTGCAATGCTAATGAACACTGTACCTCAAGTCACAGAGTCATCCATGAATTGTTTAATACATTAATTCACTTTTTTCCTTGGTTATGTGTGAAGTCCTCTAAAGCAAGGGACTGAGGGAAAGTACCCTTCTTACTTTCATGATACTAAATCTACATCATTATGTATATGGTAAGTGTTTATGAACTGCCTGAATGCTTAATTCTAAACAAAAATGGGCCCATTGAAGGCAGAGACTGAAAATTTTCATTTTTATTAAGTAACACGTGCAGTGCCAGCTACAAGAACTCATTTAATGCAAGTCCCTTAAAAATAAATGAATAATTGAATGAATAGGTTAATATTATTGTGGTAAGTATCTTTCAACTTCCACAGAGGCTTTAAAACCTTTCTTCTAGGACTTTAAATCTTTAAAGCATCATATCTTTCCTATTTAGTTCCCAGTTGTTATCATTTACACCATTGACATTCAAAAGTAAAAATGTGATTTTTATCCATCTTCACTCATTAATAACAAGAAAAAAATATTTTCTTGGTTTGGGCTAGTGTATCATTTACATTCTATTTCCATCCATAAATATTAAGACATTCACCTTGATCTAACCACATATAATTTTATTGCTTAAAATCTGTTTATTATTTTACAGAAATTTTTTTTATGTTTATAATTCAAACATATACTGCAAGACTACTAGATGGCTTTCAATTTTAATTTATTTTAAAATGGAGATTGGAACTACTGCAACATCTATCTCAATGACATTTTGAAAGTTTTTTGAAAAATATCATTTTCTGTGCATATATATATGAAATACCCACCTACACAAGTCTCTATGATGAAGAAGTAGTAAGAATATGCATAATGGAAAAACTTTTTGGGTATGGCTGTCCATGTCCTGTATTATCAACAAAGTTTCTCAAGAGAATTAGATGAAACCAGACACGTTTTTCTGCATTTTAGAAAAATTTTCTTCTTAAATATTCAAAGAAAGTAGTTGTCAAAGGTCCTCTTGCAAGTTCACTTAATGTATTGTTTCCACATGTGTGAAACTTATAGCTCACTATTAATTTGGAGACAAGTGGGTATCCAGTTGCCAAAGTTTTCACTAAAAGGATATTTAATTAATTTTACTGTGGTGATGTTTGGGAAATATTTTTATTCAAGAAATTATAACAGGTCACTTGACATAAACTTGTAGTTTAGCATTAATGAGTCTTTCCCTAAATAAAATATAGATATTTCATGTCTGTGCTTGTGATGAAATTTTAGAGCAAATTCTTTATCTTCATTTCTCAGTAAAATTTACAGACTTCTACATCTTTCAGTTTGGTCACAGACAAAAAAAACAAAAACAAAAACAGAAAACAAACAAACAAACAAAAAAACCTAGGTGAATACACAGCATAAAATCCAGTATATGTTTATGTGTTGCCTACTCAGTGAAAAAATTGGTTACTGTTTAGCTCATCAACTGTATTAGCGATCTCTAGAGGGACAGAATGAATAGAATAGATGCATATATGAAGGGGAGTTTATTAAGATAATTGACTTATGCTATCACAAGGTGAAGTCCCACATAGGCCGTCTGCAAGCTGAGAAGCCAGGAGGCCAGTCCGAGTCCCATAATCTCAAAAGAAGGGAAGCCAATAGTGCAATCTTTAGTCTGTGGCCAAATGCCCAAGAGCCCCTGGCAAATTACTAGTTTAAGTTCAAGAGTCCAAAGCTGAAGAACTTGGAGTCTGATGTTCAATGGCAGGAAGCATCCAGTACAGGAGAAAGGTGGAGGCCAGAAGACTTAGCCAATCTAGTCTTTCCATGTTCTTCTGCATGCTTTTATTCTGGCCATGCTGGCAGCTGGTTAGATTGTGCCCACCCAGACTGAGGGTGAGTCTCCCCTTCCCAGTCCACTGATTCAAGTGTTAATCTTCTTTGGCAACATCTCCACAGATACACCCAGGAATAATACTTTGCATCCTTCAATCTAATCAAGTTGACACTTAATATTAACCATTACAAGTCTACCCTGTGCAACTGGAACCCATACACATCTCCTCAAAACGCGGGTTTTTTCTTTTCCTTTCTTTTTTATTTAAATCTTGCTTTATTTCAAAGTCCATACTACAAATATGTTTACATTTTCACAGTTACCTTATGATACATTTTTTAAATATCAAAAACAATGGTCCACTGAAGAAAGAAACAATTAACTCTTTAATTCCTTAGGATAAATAGCCAGATATTAAATAGCTAGAGCAGACTTCTAATTCAATACCAAAATTCCTTCCAAACACTAAGTGGTTGCCAACTTACGTCCAGTAGCATTATAACATTCTTGAGCCAATAGTGTAAAAATACCCTGATAATTTTATAGGCAAAGATTACTCAAGACATCTTACTTTCCATTTATTACTAAAGTAATTAATCCCAAACACAGATGCTCCTCAATAGTGGGGCTACATCCTGGTAAACCTATCATAAGTTGAAACTATCAAGTTGAAATGCATTTAGTACCCTATTTTAAGTTGAACCAGTGTAAGTCAGGGGCCATCGTACTTCATACTCATGAAGCAACTATAGTGGGATATTTTTCAACTTATGAAATAGCCTAGGCTTATTGAGATACTGTCTTAATTTACTGGCTCTCATGTAATTAAGTCATAAATGGCCAAACACATCAGATTTTAAAAAAGTGTATGATATTTAAATTCTAATCACTATAATTCAGAGTGACTGGTTTACAAAAATATGTTCCTAGTATTTGGGTAATAACTCCTGATTGTCTAAACTGGCAAACTAAGTGGAATGCCTTAGAGAATCGATCCAAGAATAGTTGGCAGGCTTTTCCAGTGTGGGTAAATCAAAGGCCCACGAAGGTATGCTGAGCCTTGGTAGCATAACCTAGTTTAGGACTTTGCCTCACCTAACATACTTTGTACTTTGCTGGCAGCAAGTTGGAACTAAGGGGAAGTTACGTGACTCATTTTTCTCCATAATCTGCTGCTTACAAAATTGTCATATTTTTGTAATCTAAAGCAGTTACAGAGATATATTATTAGACCTTGTAAGTGACTTAACTGCATAAAATAGAAACCAGTTTCATTATCTAGTTTAAGGAATATGTATTTTATACAACTCATACTCCTTTACAAATAAAAAAAATCAGTGATACACTGAATCAACTTGAAGAATCTTTAGTATAAAGTTCAACAAAGTCCTTTAGATGTAATTTCCTTTGGATTTACTGCAACACCTTTTGTTACATTGTATGTCTTGTAAATTCCATTAAGTCTATCTGAAATCTCAAAGATACTATTTTGAAGAGAAATTATTATGAACTGTGCATCTTCTGTTTGTTCATATATATAAAATGCAATGATGGACACATTTTAAAAATCAAGGGCTGCATCAATCTCATCCATGAAGTAAAGCGGAGTGGGCTTGTAGTGATGAAGAGCAAATACCAAAGCCAATGAACTAAGTGTTTTCTCTCCTCCCGAAAGGTTGAAGATCTTTTTCCAACTTTTCTTAGGCAGTCAAACACTGAACATGACTCCTTCAGAGAAAGGATTCAAGCTGTCTACAAGCTACAGTTCAGCATCCCCTCCCAAAGTAAGCATTTGGTAATTTTCCTTTAATTTATTTGTTATTCTATAAAAATCTGCCATAAATTCATTAAGCTCTTGTTTCCAAAGATCTTCATATGCTTGTCTAAAATTACCTGTTTCATGAGTAATTTTGTCCAATTCTGCTACCTGTTGCAAATACAATTCTTCTTTCTTTTCATACTCTGCAATGGCACTGAGTTTTGGTTACATTTCATGACACCAGGCTTCCAAAAGTGCAATTTGATTTGTTATAGAATCTGGATTCTTGATTGCTTCAAGATCCTCTGGGCTTATAACAGAAATCTCTTCAATAGGATTATTTTCTATAGGATGCAATGCTTTCTGGGTTTTTCTTTTCTAATGTATCGTTAGGCTGAAAAACTTCTGAACTTTGATGCTCTGCTTCTCTTTTAAACATAAAATCAAATTCCCAACCATATTGTTGTGAATACACAGAAGTGAATACTTTTAACAGCACCCATGTCATATCTTGAATGCTTTGCTGCTTAAAATTTTCTTCCACTAGGTCCCCTAAATCATCTCTCTCAAGTTCAAATTTCCATAGATCTCTAGGGCAGGAGCAAAATGTTGCCAGTCTCTTTACTAAAGCATGATAAGAGTCACCTTTGCTCCAGTTCCCAACAAGTTCCTCACCTCCATCTGAGACCACCTCAACCTGTACTTCATTGTCCATGTCACTATCAGCATTTTGGTAAAAACCATTCAAAAAGTCTCAAGGAAGTTCCAAAGTTTTCCAAATTTTCCTATCTTCTGAGCCCTCAAAACTGTTCCAATCTCTGCCTGTTACCCAGTTCCAAAGTCATTTCCACATTTTCAATTATCTTCACAGCAGCACCCACTCACGGTTCCAATTATTGTATTAGTCAGTTCTCACAATGCTAATAAAGACACACCTGAGACTGGGTAATTTACAAAGGAAACAATGTTTAATGGACTCACAGTTCCACATGGCTGGGGGAGGCCTCACAATCATGGTGGAAGGCAAAGAAAGAGCAAAGGCACATCTTACATGGTCGCGGGCAAGAGAGCATGTGCAGGGGAACTCCCCTTTATAAAACCATCAGATCTGGTGAGACTTATTCACTGTCATGAGAACAGCATGGGAAGAACCCAGCCCCATGATTCAAATACATCCCACTGGGTCCCTCCCACAACATGTGGGGATTATTACAATTCAAGTTTGAGATTTCATTGGTGACATAGAGCCACCTTGATATTTTGTATCTGAGGATACAAAAATTACAGATTTGTAATATACATACCTGTCATTGTGGTACCCACTTGCCATAAAAATAAATTGGTCTGTAGTTACAGCCAAAAGACGTCTTATGCATTCTCATATTTCTCTCTCTCTTTCTCTCTTTGTCCTTTATCTTGACAAATTTTCAGTGTTAAGTATGTTCTAGGTGCTACTGTATATTTCAAATGGAGTTTGAATAAGAAACAAGGCAAAGTTCAATATATAATGGATCTTATATTTGAAAAGCCAACAAGATGGGCTATTAAGTAAGAAAATTTGTAGGTAGGCTAAATAAAGATAATGACAGATATTAGGAAGAAAACTCAAGAGAGTAGAGAATGGCAAGTCTCTTGAGAGATGTGATGATGTCAGGTGGGTAAACAGGAAGGGTTTCTTTCTGAAGTGACAGAAGGGATGTGCAGCTCCCTGTCTAAAACCGACAGTTCTGCGAGTTCTCCAAATCTCATCCAGTTTTCTTGGAAATCATCTTCTGTTAATTTATTATTTCTCTGACTGGCACTTTCAACTCCACCTCTGTACTGAACACCAATTTATTTTTGCTTTTAAGCCTCCTTTTTCCTTTTTTCTTGAAACATCAACCATTCTAAATAGAACAATTCCTCCACCATCTCCAGTTGTTTCTATGGCATTCTAAGTTGTAATTTCCCACCCGCTCTGGCTTGTAGTAGGATGGTGCCTACTACGAGCCTGGCCAATTATATTTTATAGTCCTCTACTCATAGCTGATGTCTCAGACATGGACAGATGAGTCTAATTTGATCAAAGTCCTCTAAGATTACAAAGTGCTGATGCTGTGGTGTGGTATTTTCTTATTTCTATGGAATGTGGAACAACATCACTTGGAGCCCTAGATTCTCAGTCAGTCCCTTTCCTGAATATAGCTGATTTCTGAGTAAGTATCTATTTTTAGATTTTCTTTAATTATTTTATATGTCTTGCAACCAGAAGGGTCCCGAGTGTGTGTCCATTGTACTGATTTCTTCTTTCCATTATGTAGATATGCTCAATCCTCTCCTGTTAAAAGCAAAATAAATTACCTTTTCTGATACCATGTCCTTATCCAGATAGGGTTACTTTCTCTCTCTCTCTTATTCTCTCCCTCTCCCTCTTTCTCTTCTTTTACACTAAGTACTTAATAAAGTTGTATGCCCTTAAAGTCTCTATTTCCTTACTTTACCATTTTATTTTTTATTTTATTAACTAGCCATTTTTCAGTCTGACTTCTGTTCCTACCACAGAAATCTGAAGTTATTTGTAACAAAATTATTACTAATGACCTTGTTGCAAAATTGAATGAACACTGCTCAGCTCTTCCTCCACTTGATGTGAAATACGGAAATATTCTGTGCCACTATTGGTGAAGGTACCTGACTCAGATTTCCACTTACCTTTCTACTGACTCTCTCTCTTGGTTATTGTTCACCTTTATGTCTCTTACATATTTGGATTTTCTTGTGGTGCTGTCTTTGGATCTCTTCTCCTGTGGTTCCTACTCTCCAGACTGTCCCAAGCTTTCTTAGGGCTCCAATTGCCGCGTATTCTTTATGAATACAAAATCAGCATTTCCTGTCACAAACCTGACTTTAAAGATCCAGACACACATATACATTAAGTGTTTAAATACTTTCTATAGTTCAGCAGGACCTTCAATGCAATAGGTGCAAAACTGAGCTCATCATTTTCTTTCTATATCTCCATCCTGAGCTCCTCATCTCATTAAAGAGCACTGTAGACCACCTGTGTTTCAAGCCAGATACTGGCATCTAAGAGGCGATTTAACTTACAGGGCTGCTCTGAGACTTAAATAACATATAAATTACCTAACAGTTATCCTAGCCTAACATGCTCAACTAAGAGCATGAATGAAAAATACTCTCCAAAGAAATAAAGAGAATCTTACACATTTTAATAAATAAGGCTTCTTACTGTCACTCTTAGTATAAACATCCATTTTAAGAACAGATCTATTTTAAGAAATTATGGCATACATAACATTCACCTTTCACTCAGATAAATAGGATCAAGGTCATGCCATCTCATTTATGTATTCTTTCATTAAAAGAAAATCTAAATATCGCATGTTTTTACTCATAAGTGGATGTTGAACAATGAGAAAACATGGATACAAAGAGGGAATATCACACACCAGGGTCTGTCAGGGTGTGGGGGGCTAGGGGAGGGATAGCAGAGGGTGAAGGGATAGGGGAGGGATAGCATTAGGAGAAATACCTAATGTAGGTGACTGGGTGATGGATGCAGCAAACCACCATGGCACCTTCATACCTATGTAACAAACCTGCACATTCTGCACATGTACCCCAGAACTTAAAGTATAATAATAATAAAAAAATCTCCACTTCCTCAGCACAAAACTCTTTCTACTTTCTAACACAGCCTGCAGTTGCCTGAAAAATCCCTGCTCATTCTTAAGCTTGCGTGCCAAACATTGCCTTCTCAGAGAAGCCTCTGAACATTGACTCCTTCCCACTGAGGGCTCCCCCAGCTTCTGGTGCATTCCTCCATAAGAACATTTATCATGTTGTATAGCTATTGTTTGTTTATGAGTCAGTCTCCTCCTGTAGGCTTGGAACTTCTTGAATATGAGGGCTTTGTCTTAACCACCACTACATGTCTAAGTTTAAATTGATAAGAACTTTCTGTGAAACAAGCACATTTTACACGGACTATAAAATCCTCCCTTCCTAATTACAAACTTGTGAGCTGTGAGATATTCCCAGAAAAGCAGAGTGACTACACCACTCAAAGAAATGCCTCCCCTATATTTCACAGATGTATAGTAAACCAACATTTTTTTCCATGTACCTCTCCTATACAAGACATACATTTAAAATGACATTTATTTAACAATTGGGTCTTCGTTTTGAATACCCACTAAGCTGTACATGGGATTGTCCTGACCACCTTCTTAGATTTAGAAAGTGTGTTGTGAAGAACTTTGCTTATCTCAGCTGTCTTTAATTTACTCTGTAGCTTGACTTTCAAATGGAATCTTATGATTTGAGTTTATTTCATGACTAATGCTGTAAAATGCTGATTGCTTGAATTAAATCCTCTTTGCTCTTACATCCACTTACACGCAATCACTAACAAAAGAACAAAACAATGTCAGCTTTCCAAGATTCAAAAGCACTCTGTGCAGTGTTTCCAGGTAGGCTAAATAAGAAATGACGGAGAGTGGTAGTAGAAAGGTGCTTAATCTCAGCATGCATCTATGAAGGGTGATTTCTAGGTCTTGGTTCGTATTTTTGAATGTCTTTTATAAAACTATCAAAATGTGTGATTCAAGAAATCCAGCCTTCCCTTACAGTTCAATGAACTTCAGTACATTTTTAAAAAAATTTTGTGTGTCTCCTATAGCTAGCATAAAAATTACCATAAATTTAGTATCTTAACAACACAAATGTGTTGTATCATAGTTCTGGAGGTCAGAAGTCCAACAATGGTCTCCCTGAGCTTAAATCAAGATGTCACAGTGATGCATTCCTTACTAGAGGTTCAAGAGAAGAATTCATTTTCTGTCCTTTTCTAGCTTCTAGAGTCCAATTCTAGAGCACTCTCCTCCGTCTTCAAAGCGGGCAGTGTTCAGCTGAGTGCCTCTTACACTGCAATCTCTCTAGCTCTCTCTTCTGTCTCTATCTCTCACTTAAAAATCTCTGGTGATCACACTGGGCTCACCTAGATTATCCAGAACAGTCTTTCCATATCAGCATCAGTGCAGTAGCAAACGATTTAATCTGCAACATTATTTTCCTTTGCCATGTAACCCAGGTTTTGAAGGTTAAGACATCAACATCTTTCAGGGGCATTATTTTTCCTACCACAATATTTAAGAAACATTTTGGTTTAAAGCCACCAGACACAGGATACCCAAATAAATTTGAATTTCCAATAAATAGTATTTTCAATGTAATTATGTCCTATGGAATATTAGTATATCTTTAATATAATGTGAGATATGTTTATATGAAAAAAATATTTTTTATTTATCTAAACTTAAAATTTACCTGGGTGTTTCGTATTTTTACTCATTAAATTCTAGCAATTGTACAAGGAATGAGTGAAGAGATCTTGGACTATAATCCAGACACAAACAACCTAAAATAGTTTCTTGACTGCTTTTGATACTTACTACACTGTTATACTTAAAAGTAAAATTTATGAATCCAACCCAATCCCTTATGGGGATTGTTAGTAAAATGTAAAATATCTTTTTCATGAAATAATATGTGTCTAATTAAAATGTTATTTTATTAATTCTGTTAGTTGATAGAAAAAAATTCATGTGACTTAATGTTATGAGACAGCAGGATACACAATTATACACAAAGTATCATTATAGCAACATAAACAAAGGAGGTTAAGCCCATAAAGAAACTAGAAGCAAATACTTCAAGATGTCAAGAAGTTGCTCATTCTTGGTGGGAATAGCAGTGATTATTTTAACATTTCTTTTTTTAATGGTACATATTAATTGCACATGTTTATAGGGACATGAAAAATATTGATAAAAACATACAATGTGCGATGATCAAATCAAGGTAATTGGAATTTCAATTCCCATTTTTTGTATTTTTCCCCTTAATGTCTTTAACATATTGCATTCATTGTCTAAAAATATGATAAGATATGCTATGAAAAGATAATGGTAATGTTTATCCTGCTTCTCAGAGTAATATTGTTTTTATGACAGAGCTAGTTAGCCTACATTGCATTAATAAAAGAAAAATTCACATATGTACCATTTATTCACCATTTGACAAAGGAAAATATTATATATTGTGTATTGCCATCATTTTGCAAATATTTTAGACTCTATTCTGTCCAAAAGTAGACAGTAAAAATGTAGATTTTGTTTCCTTTAAAGTAAGTATATTGAAATGCCTATTGGTTTAATAATACTTGAGAAAACATGTCACATTATGAGTATTTAAAGTTGTGATACAGTCATGCAGATAACAGTGGCAGGAATGGCTGTCATACAACTTCAGTGCCTTTGCTAATTAACAACATTTGTGAGAACCTGGTCATTTCCAGAAACTTGCTCTTTTGATTAATGTCTTGAAACTAAAGCCAGTTGTTAATTATGTTAACAACCAATTTCTTGGGAATCATCATAATCCATTTTAATGGACTGACAATTATTATTAATAAAATCCAGAAACCTGAAGTGTCACAAATTTGAAAATTCAGCTTTGTTGTGCACTGGGGTATAAGATGTGTGTGAATAAAGAATAACAAACTTGTTCTTTTTTTTTTTTTTTGACGAAGAAAGTAGGTTTTTTCCTAAATCTGTGAGCAGTTCTTACTTTGTACTGTTTAATTAAGCTTCCTTACATGATGCATAACAGCCAGCTACAGAGTGGAAAAAGTAATTCAAAATTACTTGCTTGGCATATTTCAGAAAAGAAAAGGGATGTTAGATTTCAGTGAGAAACATAAAACAAACAAAATCTGACATTGTGAGCATAAATTCAAGAGAAGGTCGTTGAAAAACGAAAGAAGCTATAAGAGAATTAGAAGAGGATGTAGGAGAGCTCTGTGTTTCTCTTTCTTCCCTCTCCTTTCCTCTCCTTCTATCATTTGCCACTTTTAGTCATTTGTTTTTTCGTGAATGCATCGAGGGCCAAATAGCATGCAAACCACCAATATCATGAACAATGTCACATGCATTAGTTCCTTTTCCTGAAATTAGAGGTTTTAATTATAAGACATATTTTTAAAATAAATAAAAATCACTTCAGCATCTGAAAAAGACTGAAGTAATTAATTTATCCCATTTTGCATTTCCAGTTAACAGATCTATGTGAATAGCATTAAATAATCCATTTATTCATTTTGTTCATAGTTTTTTTTTTGTTTTTTTTTTTTTAAGACTGTATCTCATTCTGTGGCCCAGGCTGAAATACAGTGGGGCAATCTTGCCTCACTGCAACTTCTGCCTCCAGGGTTCAAATGATTCTCCTGCCTTAGCCTCTCTACTAACTGGGATTGCAGGCACGCACCACCACACCCGACTGATTTTTGTATTTTTAGTAGAGATGCGGTTTCATCATATTAGCCGGGCTGGTGTTGAACTCTTGACCTCGGGTGATCCACCTGCCTTGGCCTCCCAAAAGTGCTGAAATTACAGGCATGAGCCACTGCCCCAGCCTTGTTCATGTATTTTTTAACTCATTTGTTTATCTGATGTTCATTATTGAGCTCCTACAAAGGTGCTGTTGTAAGTGTTGCAGATACAGAGACTTCAAGAAGGATACGGCCTTGGCTACAGGGAGCTTATGGTGCGCTGAGTGGAGGATAGCAAACACAAAAGCGAGTGAATACACATTTAATTCAGGTAACGCTAACTTGCTAGTAAGAACTGCAAAGGGAGAAAAAGAGCAATGTGATAGAGAATCAAAAAGGGAAGGGAAAAGAATGTTAATTTCGTTGAGATAAACAGTGAGAGTTGCTCTGAAGATGTCATATTTGTACCTGAATAACTAGAAGGAATCAGCTAGGCAAAATTCTGACAGAACAACGTTCTGGGCAGAGGGTGCTAGCACACCGCCTCTAATGTGGAGGTTGGAGGGACGAAAAAAGACCTGTGGGCTCCACGTATAGTGAACAATAAAGTAGAGAATGACAAAATTGGAGCTGTAGATGAAAGACCAGATGTCAATGGGCCTCATAGGCCATAGGAAGGGCCTGTTTAGATTGCAGTGGAAAGTGACTGACAGTGTTAAGCAGGTCAGTGGCATCTGAAATTAACACATTCCTAAGAGCAAAGATTTTTCAAATTGATAATGGCAGAAATAATTGATGGAATATACACAGGAGTAGGTTTTGAAAGCAAATCAAATGTTTTTTTCATCCTTGTTTTTCAACAAAATACTGCTAACATTTAACAAAAAGGATTTTGATATTGAATTAACAGGCATGTAATTTGTCTAATACTTTTTTGTGAAGCTCATTGAATATTCAAAAATTTCTCTTGCATTACAGACACTCAATCATGTACTGTAATAATCATCTATCCTACACACTTTGTCTCTGATAAAAAAGGGAAGTTTCCCAGTAAGTATATTCAGGGCTGTCAATACAAGTGGGGTTTTAGAACATGGCAAAGATCAGGGTCTTTCAGGCAAAAACTGTGCCTGAAGTATCATTATAGGCTTCTTTTCTTTTCTTTCTTTTTTTTTTTTTTTGTGACTCAGTCTTCCTCTTGTTCACCAGGCTGGAGTGTAATGGTGTGATCTCCGTTCACTGCAACCTCTGCCTCCCGGGTTCAAGTGATTCTCCTGCCTCAGCCTCCTGAGTAGCTGGGATTACAGGTGCCTGCCACCACGCCCAGATAAGTTTTGTATTTTTAGTAGAGGTGGGGTTTCACCATGTTGGCCAGGCTGGTCTCAAACTCCTGACCTCAGATGATCTGCCCATCTTAGCCTCCCAAAGTGCTGGGATTACAGGTGTGAGCCACCAAGCCAGGACCATTATAGGCTTATTTTCAATTTACACTGCCTTCTTGATGAGTTTGGCCTCCAACCTTACTTGCTGTCTTTGCATTACTTTTTTAAGATTCAGAGGCCTTTGATAAGCATCTAGCTATTAGAAAGAGCACCCGTGGAAGTTTGACTATATTATTAGGAGTTGAAAAATAACTTCTGATGAAATCTTTTATTGAACACATGAACAGATTGACATTTGGAACTGTAGAAGGACTTGCTCTAGATAGTTAAACTAATCACAGACAGCAACGTAACTAGAACCCAAGTTCTCTATCTCTTATATCATGTACTTTCCATTATACCAAGAGGTCTATTTTGCTTTATATTTATGGAAACCCAGGTACATCCACTTGTCAGAGCTTGGCATTGACAAGTGGCACATTGTCCTTTCTTATTAATGTGAAGAATGAGGCAAATGGTTACTTTAGCCTATGTCTACCTATCAAGATTTAAAACAGGCAGAAAACACTATAACTTTTGTAGCTCTAGAGATCTTAGCAAAACATTATGTGTAGTACACGCAGAGACACACACATGCATACATATATTCCATGCTATGTATGAATTAGACTTTTCAAATCTTTCAATGAATTTGTCATAGATCACTGTTTCATAGAAAAATAAATAAAAAGGATAAGAATCTCAGATAATTTCTGGAAAAATGGTTAAGCTCAACTAATAAATGATATACTGTTCTATTTGATATATGGTTGTTATTTTTCCGTGGTTAGAACATAAGTAGACTTTAATTTGATATTTTAATAATATGTAAGTATTGTGGCAAGTATTTCTTCAGTGCTATTTGTGATAAGTGTGGTGTTGGTGAGAGTTAGACTAATGTCTTGCTTTTGCAGGAAAAAAGAAAAACATACTGAATGGGACATAGCAGTCTCGAATGCTAATTTGAGACAAATTCCAGGAAGCAATGTGATCCAGGAGAAAATATCGGATAGCTGTAAGTCCTTGGTTATCCGTTTGTATAACGAGGCAGTAATAGGAAAGCCTTTCTAAAATCCCTCCTTGCTTCTATAATTCCATGTTGTTTCATAAGTGGAAGAGCCACGGATTGTCAAGCTGGTCCTAATTGTGCCACAAACTAATTGTGTGACTTTATTCCCTAACTCCTTCCCTTCTAAGCTCAAGTCATTTTCTCTATACGCATAAAAAACTATGACTTGCAATTTCTCTTGCAGATTAAAATGCAGTTTAATGACCACAAAAAGCATAAGGCTTTCTGCATTATATTGTTTTTATACTGGCAAGATTACTTTGTGCTGCCTGTTTACTCAGACCTCTTGTCCATCAAATGTGTGGGTTTATAGGTTGAGCATCTGGCATTTGCCTCAAGTGTGGTGACATAAGAAAAGATATCATAGTCAGGAGAGTGTATAGCAGTATAAAGAGATAGATGTATATATTTTTAGGTTTGAAAAAATTGCCTGAAAGGATTTAAACTCTAATTATACACACAACATTTTAACCAATTAACGATTCCTGAATATGGTGCTTAAAATAGATACCAATGCATTTCAAATTGTATAGCATTGTCTAAGTATAAAAAGGTATATGGGTGTTCTCTACTTGTAAAAATAATAAAATTTTTTACAGATTTTGAAACTAGGAAAACCACAAAATATAACTCACTTCTAATTTTATGATCTGTGGCAATCTAGATTGTGTTGGTACACTTCTGTTCTGTATTTTCATATTTGTTTATACTTTGGTTTCCAATATACATGCTTAGTATCAAATTCAGCAAAAATATTGTAAATATTTTTGGCACATGAGTGCTCTTTTTAAAATCTTAATAAGTATCTTTCTCAGCATTAAAAAGCTTACCCTTACATCATTGTTTTTCCTTAATTTATTTTCTATGATTCTAAATTATCAGTTTATTATTTCTAAATTCCTTTTCATTATTTTGTATTTTAGTATTGCCATATTATGTTATACATAATTTATTTATGCATCAGATATTTACTGGGCACTTTCTAGCTTTCAATGTACCTGGTAGTGTTAGGTTCTGGGATACCTGGTGATGAGTATGTAGCAGCTGCGTTTGAAGAATTTATACCTTAGCTAGAGGAAAAACATGCAAAAATATAACAGGTATCATTGTAAAAATAATAAAAATAGAGCCCTAGGAGAACAGAAAATAGAGAGAACTGATATCGATCCAGTCATGTTTGAGGAAGCAGGCAAAGAAATAAAGTTAAAACTCCACCTGAAATAAAAAATGGAAGTTGATGGGACCAAATATGTGGAAAACACATATATGCAAATACATAAAGGAAAGCTGATTATGACCAGTGAAATGTCTAGAATTACCCAGAGCAGATGAACCATAGGCTTAGGATGAGGTGACTAGTAATGAGCTAATAAAGTAAACTAGAACCAACCAGAGACTACAGGTATCACGGGAATGATTTTGAAAAAAATCTAATCATAAAGTTAATGACTAAGATAACATTTACTACATGTTTCCTTTGGGCCAAATGCTGTGCTAACCACTCAGCCCTCTGAGATCACCGCGTTTACTATACTCCTCTTAAACCTCAGTAAATGGAGTCATAGAGAGAATGATTAACTCAGCAATACACAGGTAACAGTGAAGCTAGAGCTTAACCTCAGTGCCACCTGGCACCATTGTGGTGTTCTCACCAATCTGCTTAGCTACAGCTCCTTGATGCCTCTCCATAGGTCGCAGCATAGTATCACAGAAGTGTAAAAATAGAAGTGCAAACCCATGATTTACAGATATTTCTTTATTAGGAATAAAATATTTGTTTCTTCCTCTGGCAATGTCCCTTGCCTCCAACAATGTAGCATATTTGAATTACAATAACTCTTTTGATTTATATTAAGCTGAATTTACCTCCTAGAACACAACTGAAGAAAGTTTTCTACAATTGTGTAAAGCTTTAGTTTTTGACCACAGGCCAAGACAAGTGCAACTTCTCTCATCATTTTTTCATTGGGTCATCAAACAGATATCCTCATTTCTCCTGTGATAGTCATTTATTTATACCAACACTACCGTTCAGTGGCTTCATCCATGGATATCATGTAACATTTACATGACATTGAGCAAGTGCTGAATGCCATAATTTCAGGGCCAAGTCTGTTTTTACTGGTGGACCTTGACTAGTTACAGGAGCTGCTGGGAAATTCACTAGCATTCAGTGGCATGGCTTCCATCGTAGGTAGGAAGGAGACGATCTCTGGGATAGTTTCCTGGAATCTTTAGCTAATCATCTGTTTATCAGAGACAAGGATATGTGGGTAAAGCTTTTTAAATCTTCTGAAAATTAACCTCAACTTTGAGTCTTCTTACTCTTCGTCTGTTTTAACCAAGTGGATTATTTCAAATGCACTTGGGGGATTTGCTACACATGGTGGACCCTGTAGCTTATTGTAGATATAGACATCTGAATAACCTGAACAATGCCCAAGAGAAGGCAACAGAAGTGATTAAAGGATTGGGAAGCAGATCACAAAAGGAAAACTACAGAAGCCAAGGAGAAATGGAGAGGAAAGGGTGCTTAATAAATCTTGATGTTCTGGAGGGATATTGTATAGGTGGAGCCAATGAATTTTGTTTCCTTCCTTCTCAGTTAGACCAATGGAAAATGAGGCATCCTAATGTAGAAGTATGAGCCATTAAGATGTGAGTTTATAAATATGCACATAAAGCAAATATAATCAAAGCACAAAGGAAACATGTTATAGTATCTTTCCCTGAAATTTGTATTTTTGACATGGAAATTTATTACATTTAATTAAATACAACATCAAATATATGCCTCAAGAACTCAAGTATCAAAAAGTAGACATAAATAAGCCATCCAGTAGTTTGCAGAAAATAGTAGAGTTAAATATGTAGTTATTACATTTTGGAAAAGTGCTAAAATAGAGATAACTAGAAGACAAGATGGCAGTGCCAATATATCCAGTACACAATTGGAAACTAGGTTAGAATCATCATCTAGAAATAAATATGTGACAGTTATCAGATTATAGATGATATTTTGAGGAACTCTTCAAAGAATTGTCAATAAGCACTGAATCTTGTTTTAGGGATGTTAATCATATGATCAGACACTAGCTTATTTGCAGTAATAAAAAGATTTTTCCCAGCAAATCTGTATGTGTAAATACTGTGGATATGTATTTTATTTTTAATGCATGTTGTCTCAGTTTTTTGTGCATTAATAGGTATTAAAAAGGAAAAACACAGTGTTGGGAATCCCAAGCACGAGCAGCCAGGCAGCACATGTTGAGATCCTTCTAAAGTTGAGCCTATGTAACAGGTGAAACCGTAAAAAGAGTGTAAGGTACAATTCTTTCAATTCCAGGAGCTGACAATCCACCTGGGAGAATGACAAACATTTACAAAGTTCAAAGTGGTAAAACACAGCTTATTTTAACACATGGCACCAGAATTCCTAAGGTGGAAGGGGCATGTTATTTATATGATTTTAACAAAATTAGACATCTCCCTTTCAAATATTGAGGAAGATTGCGTTGTACAGTATTTGAGACCTGCTAAAGGAGAACTTTGTTTTTTCTTCTAAGAGAAAAAATGTAGGGTGGGAGGAGCTTGAGAATAGAGGTTTGCAAAGGGGATAGAAATTATAGATAATCTGTCTTAATAAAAAGAAAAGCCAAGTAATATGATGGTTATTGTTAATAATTGGATGCTTAGTCAATTCTAAATTATCTGTTTATAATTTCCATATTTTTCTTCCAACTAGAAAGCAATAAGTATTCTCTATGTAATTTTCAAGCATTGTCAGTGACAAAATGGGAAATTCAGATTGAACCTCTTGTTTAAAATTCTTTTTAGACAGGCAAATAGTGTTTTTTCTGCTCAAAGATATCCAGAAGTTAACAAGGCAGTGATGATAACAGTGCCAGGATTTAGGAAAAGTCAGTCCCATGCTTGTTCTAGTGGTACTTCCCAACTTCAGAAGAAACTACTGACAGCCAAACACAGATCTTGATATTCTCACAAACTGAGAGACCTAAAATGTGGAGTCCAAGGGCAACCATAGGCAGGGGCATGATAAAACCCACACACGTTAAGTTGGGTCCCTGAAAAACTATGTTTTTAAAGAAGGGATGAACTGGAAGTAGAAAAATTCTAGCATGGATGAAACCAGCGTTAACACTTACCGATCTCTAAAATTGGACTTAGGTCATATGGTATCAACAGTACCCCTAGCCTCCTTGCAGAAGAGGGGAGAAATGCATCTATTCTGGAGAAACATAATATCATCTTAAGTTTCAAATTATTTCTACAATTTGTTCACATACAATGCATAGCAGTCAATAAAAACATCACCAGGCATATATAAACCCCAGAAAAATACAGACAGCGACTCCAGATAATAGAATTATTTGGCATAGAGGTTAAAGTAACTATGCTTAGTACATTAAGTAATAGAAGTTAGGATGGAATAATTGGGTATAAAACTGAAATTGTTTAAGGAATAAAAGAACCAAATAGCAATCCCGGAACTGAAATATATAATATCAAAAACTAATAATTCAATGGACTGGCTTAATAGGGTACTTGGCCCTGAAGAAGTTACAATACTTTAGGTAATAGGTCAGAAGAAAAATTCAGAAGTGATGGAGAAATGCACAAGACAGACTAAAAGACATAGTGAATAAAGTGGAAAAAAAAATCACTTGTTTAATTGGAGTCCTAGAAGGAGAGGAGAGAGAAAAATGTGACAAAGAATATATTAAGATATAATAACAGAATAATTGACAAGCTTCCAAAGACCTGAAATCATAGGATGAAATGATTGCTATGGAACTTCCAGCTTTGACATAATAAGTACATTCCAACATCATCATCTCACAGATGACAATAAAAACCATAGAGGATTTACTAAAACAACTGACCAAATGCTATAACAGTTAGAGAAAAGGAATTATATCCAGGGGTCACAGGACTTGAGGAACAACATGATGGAATTTCTGCTCTGCAGCTACAAATGCTATGGGCAGTACCCAGTCTTTATTGACAATTTTGCATTAACAATTAAATGCAACCCTCATAACAATAGAGTTGGGGGATGAATTCACAGAGGATGAAGTTGTAGGAAAGGATTGTCAAATTCCGTATGAGCTTGAATTCCCCAGCAGACCTCTGAGTGACCCAAGCATAAAAATGACAAGAAACAACACAGCAAATGAGTGGAGAACTGAGCCCTGGTTTGGAACATCACCCAGGATTCAGGTAAGCGTCTGGCAAACACAAATGAGGCAGTCCAAATGAGCATTGCAGAGGCTTTGAAAACCAAATTGACATTTGAACCACAACCCACAAAAGTAGGTAAGTGTGTGCATTTTGGAGCTAAATGAATTCACTGCCTACTAAATAGAAGATGCAGATCAGAACCAGAGTCTCATAACATAATTGTTATAATACATAATTCAAAATTATTTATTTTAGCAAGAGCCAATATAACATTAATATCAATTTAAATGGCAATTAATAGATGCCAACACTGAGATGACACAAATGTTAAAATTATCTGACAGTGTTGTTAAAACAACGTTGTGGACTTCATGACTGTGCCACACAAATGTCTTGGTTTAAGCCCTAACTAACACCTAACGTGATGGTATTTGGAGATGGGGCCTCTGGGAGGTAATTAGCAACAAAAGATATCCTGAGGATGAGGTCTTGGTATGACAAAATTAGTGTCTTTATAAAGAGAGACACCAGAGAGCTCCTCTCTGTCTTTCTCCCTGCCCTGTGAGGATATGGCCAGAAGGTGGACACTTATAAAGGAGGAAGAAAGCCCTCATCAGAACCCAACCAGACTGGCACCCTGATCTCAAACTCCCAGCCTCCACAACCATGAAAAATAAATTTCCATTGTTTAAGCCATTCAGTCTATGATGTTTTGTTATTATAGCCTAGTTGGACTAAGACAAGCAATTAGCTTAAAAGTGTTCCAGAAAATAATTACAAACCCTCTTGCAACAAATTTTTAAAATAAGTAGTCTTGGTTAAATAAAATAGAAGGTATGGCCGGCCACGGTGGCTCACGCCTGTAATCCCAGCACTTTGGGAGGCTGAGGCGGGCAGATCATGAGGCGGAAGTTGTGGCGGGTCGAGATCCTGTCATTGAACTCCAGCCTGGGCAAAAAGGGAGAGACTCAATTTCAAAAAAAGAAAAATAAAAAAAAATAAAAAAAAAAGAAAGGTAGAACTAAATGATAATTCTAAACTAAAAAGTACAATTAAAAAACTACGAAAAAACATAACCTCATAATTGTGTTCAATAATAGAACCTAGGATGGCCAAATAGGAACAGCTCTGGAGTTCAGTCCCCAGCGAGAGCAATGCAGACGGTGAGCGATCACATTTCCAAAGGGGATACCAGGTGCATCTCAATGGGACTGGTTGCACAGTGGGTATAGCCCAAGAAGGGCGATCCTAGGGCGCTGCCTCACCAGGGAAGTGCAATCCCTGGAGGATCTCCTTCCCTACACAACGGAGGCCATTGGAGGTTTCTCCATTCACTCCAGTACCCTGGTTCAGGTACTGCGCTTCTCCTGCAGTTTTTACCACCCACAAACCAGGAGATTCCCGAGCAGAAATGAACCACCAGTTTCCAGCACGGCTGGTTCAGCCAGCGCCGTGGGTTTCCATAAAGTCAATTCATTTTTGTCAAAAGTTCTTAAGTACTTTAATGAAGAAAGAAAATTCTTTTCAAAAAATAGCACTGGAATGAGATAACCATATTTTTAAAAATTAGTAACCTTAATCTTTACCACATACCAAATGAAAAAGAAATGTGAAATGAAACACAGAACCAAAGGTAAACATCAAAGGAAATCTTTATAATGTGATAAGCAAAGTTTATGTTTTTCTAAGACAGAGATTCTAAACCCATAACTGTAAAGAAACAAATAGTAAATTGTATTTCATCAAAATTTTAAAAAATTCTGCTTTTAAAGAAACACTGTGAAGAAAATGAAAAGAAGCTGATAAGACACACACACTGGGTGAAAATATTTGTAAGACATTTTTCTAAGAATATACTTTATCCAGATTACATAAACAATTCATAATAAAAAGAGAAGACAACACAATTTTTAAAATGGGCAAAAATGTGAACACTCCAGCAAAAAAGAAACACAAATGGCTAATCAGTAATGAAAAAGTACTCAACATTAGTTATCAAAGAGATGAAAATTAAAACCACAGGATGCATCAATATTCACTAAAAGGGCTAAAATTAAAAAGACTGACACTAGCAAATTTTGCCAGAGATATGAAGATTAAATTATTTTGTATTGCAAGGGAGTATAAAATGTGAAAAAGACTTTGGAGAATGAAAGAACTACTTTGGGTGTTTTTTATAAATTTAAACATACAACTTTGGAATGCAGAAATTTCCCTCCTAGATACCTATTAATAGAAATGAAAACCTATATGGACACAAATATCCATACAATAATGGTTGTAGCAGCTTTATTCATAATAGCTCCAAATTAGAAAGAATGCAATTGTCCACCAATAGGTGAATAGATAAACAAACTTGAATTCATTCAATCAAATTACAAATGACCAAAAAAAGAAACAGTATGTATGGATCTCAAAGTCTATATGATGGATGAATGGAGTAAGATACAAAAGGGACATACTGTATTTTCCTATATACAGAAATATTAGAACAGGGTAAACTAAATGATGGTGGTAGAAAGCAGATCTGGTGTTTGCTTCATCTGTAATGAGATTATGGAGACTGAGATAAAGCGGACAAAAACTCTGGGATGATGAAATATTGGCTCTCTTGACAATGGTGGTAGATACATTTTTCAAATTTCATCAACTTGTATGCTTAAATGGATACATTTCATTGAATATAAATTATATCTCAACAAAGTTATACATGCATATTTATGTACATATGTAATGTATATGACTTGATGCGTGTGTGTGTCTCTATGTGTGTGTATAGTTTTCCAGAAAAAAAGAAATGAAAACTTTGTCAGTGTGCCCTAGAGAAAGATGTTTTTAGAAACATAATTCTTGTAGAATGACCAATACTACAATTCACCACCCAAAATCAGAAAACTAAAAAATGCCCATAGAATTGAATACATTGAAAATCACAAAAATAATTATCGCATTACATTATTCTCAGTTGTACATTCTGTGGCCTCCATAATTTTTTGTCTTAAAATAAATTATTAAATGCAGTCAGGAATACATGATTTCAGGGCCTTTATAGTAGCAATTGATGAAGTTGTGTTTTATTTTCTAAGGCAAGCAGTTTTCTCCTGATGTGACAATTTTGTAAAGCTGAATTATTATTTTAAGGTGTTCTTAAAATGTAAATATATTTGTATGTGTCATAGACACATATATAAATGATATATTTCATTTTCTTCTGCAGCCAGAAAGATAGTTATCAATGCTAATATCTTTTTGCTGAAAAATAAATCAGAATGAGCTCCTAGTTCATAAAGTTGTTGCTTCACTATTAACACGGTTGTAATATTATTTAACAGGCACATTTTTACATTTTAATTGGCTATTAAATATTTGGGGAGAAAGGAACTGCAAATTTGTTGTAAGTGATATTTGAGAAATGTGTCCTTTAGTGGCAATTAATTATTTCAGTCCTTGATAATTTTTGTAAGTCTCTAGAGAGAATTAGGAAAATGTCTATTTCCTTTTCTTCTTCTTTTTTTTTTTTAACATCTGTGTTTGGGGTAATGTTCCCTTCTAAGTGAAATTGTACTGCTGATTTCACAATCCCTGAAGTTTTGATTTTTTTTAAAGTGACTTGCATTTCAAAGGTAATTTGAGATTTCCAGGTCTTTACATTTCTCCCTTGTTTCCTTTTGTATAAATGTAGTAAATATCCTGAGAATACTAAAGAGCAAACACAAAATATGTACACAAAATTAAGCACCATTTTTTGTTTGTAGCTAGCAATGGCATACACTCCACAACTCACATTTTTACTTCAAACATATTTATTAACAAAGTTTGAAGGGCTTAATAATTTTCAAAGAAAAATATTGCCTTTGGGAGTCAACGGCCTTTTGTGTTGTGAGCCAAACCTGTCTTCTGTGTTCCAGATACCTCTCAACTTTCTAGTGGGAGTTTTGCAACATGCCTTTTTTATTAAGGATAATAATTATTGGATCAAATGTGGATGTAAACCCTAATTTAAAAAAAAATAATTAACAATACATACTTGAAAAAATTTGTTTAATTTTTCATGTACCATTTGTTCTTTATTTGAACAGTTTTAAATTTCCTATAGTTCCGCAGAGAGCAAATTCTATGCTGGTCACCAATCATGGTAGCATACCCATAGAGTTTAGCCAGTGGTATTGTGTTTGACAAATACAAAGCAGAAATCTTTGTTTTTCTTTTCCCCCATTAACTCAGAAAAAAAATCATAACAAAAGGTAAAAAAAATGAATAAATTTATTCTTCCCCAACCCACATTCTTTCCTCACCTAACGCAGCCCCATCACAAATGTCACAAATCTTAGCATATACTGAATATCTTGGCCTTTTTCTAATTAAAGGCGGCTGCCCAATTCCCAAGACGGTGCAAAAACCCTTCAGGTCCTAAAAAGAAATGACTTCCAAATCGAAAAGCTAGTAAATAAGTCAGTTTGGGACCCAAAGCAATTATCATTACAAGGAAGTATCTTGTTAAAAGTCTATCTTGAGTTAGCTAGTTTGGGTCTTCTAGTAATTGGAGGCAGACAGACAGCAATTTCCCAAACATATACAAATACAATTTCTCCATATTGTAATGATGTTTAGGTGAAAGTACTTGTGCTAGAAAGGCCTAAACGGCAACTTGTGTTTGTTACTTGCAAAAAATCTGAGGATAATGAAACAATTTTGTTCTAAACTGCATACAAATAATTCTAATTATACTTGTATTACCAGGCTTTTTAACTGGTTATAGAATACAATTCAATTCATGATCTGAGTATTTATTAGATGCAAAGCACCGTATTAAACTTCAGAAGGGAAAGTATTTTCAAGGTGGTTAAAGTACACAGAACTTGAAATTTCCAAAGAAGGACACAAAATTCCAGAGTATAAAGCATACATGAAATTCTATAAATGAAATGCACAGGGCCTTGGGTGATATTAGCGGTAGAAACAAGAGCATATGGAACTGAGGAAAGGGAGAGGTGATGAGGAAAGATTTCATGACGAATATGATGTTCGAGAAGGTCTTTGTGAGCCAACATTATTTCCACAGGCCAAGTTGAGAAAAGAGGGCTTTCTAGAAAGTGGAAAGAGCATAGTCAAAAGCCTAGAGATGGAAGAGCTTGGGGGTATGTTGTGAAAGTATGAACCATACGGTTTCAAAGGAGGAGATAAAACGAATAAGGTAAAAATAGACAATGTTTCTCCACTCAAACTGTGACAAATATGTGAAATTTCCTGTTTTAAAGACATGGGCAGCCAATAAAGTATTTTTCCCAGGAAATAATAGGAATATGTCTACATGGAGAATAGTAGACTGAAGGTGGTAGGGGCAGAGGTAAGAGGAGCTGTGAATCACTAGCGGTGACTGAAGCAAGAGAATTAAAGGAAAAGAATGACAGATTAACTCTCAAGCCCTTGGAATGGCAGAGGGGGAGTATTGTCAATTATTGAAATTCATATTTCAATTACATAAAAGGTGTAATAAGAAAAACTCACAAAATGCTTAATACGATAAACGAGGGATGAAAGGGGAGTCCTTGTAACTTAAGGTTTAACACTTAAAAATTTGGCAAGATGATTTGGATAAATACAAGTGTAGCTAATTCGGTTGGGGGTACATTTTAAATGGAGTGCCAATAGGGAGAAATGAGCAAGAATTTCTCTCATTCTTTCAAAATCAACCATCACTGCTATGAAGACAAAAATAAAATCGGTGTATTTGTTCATTCAAACAGTATTTATTCTAAGACACAGAGTACTTTGAAAGTTTTGAATGCATTGTTGTATGTACTTAAAACATTATAAATAATATCTAATATATACTTTTGACATATTCAGGAATCATTCTCAATAATATAATCATTTAACCCTCACAATTATATTACCTTCATTTGATAGGTAGAAGATCAAGGTATAGAGGGGTTGGAAAAATTACCCAAGAACACAAAGCTGGTATGTATTACAAGCTTGACTGAAATCAAGGTTTATTTGTTTCCAAAACACATTCTTTAGTCTACATTATGTTATGTATATTGCTACTGAAGCCCAAGGGATAACTGTTGGTAAAATGATGACAAGAAGCTGTTTAGAAGACAATAACCATGTCGCTGAGTCTTGAAGAAGAAAATGGAGGTGGCTATATTTAAAGTAGAGCGGGCAAGAATGCTATGGGAGAACTGGCTTTCCAGGCAGTGGAAGCTGCCTATGTGAAAGCCTGGAGGTGAGAAGCAAGGCACATTTGGGGAATAGCAATTCATCATGAACCTTATTATACTGTCATAAGCAGTGCCTCTGGGGAAGCGGGCACTGTTATGTCACACTGTCATTACTCTTTGAAAAAGTTATTAAATTAGATCTCAATTAAGCAGAGACTTCAATTAGTCAGATTGTGTCTCCCAAAATATTATTTTTTAATAAGAAAAGAAAAATGACAAGCACTCAACTCTCAGTCTCTTGGGCTGAGGCACAACAGAGCCTGAATCTCTCAACTGTTAAGTGAGGTTTCATGAGACCATCTCTGAGGTCCATCAACAAAGAAGAAAAAACGAATGGTATTTTCTAGGTTATCTTGCAGCATTTTAGAGTTTTACGTTTTTCATTTAAGTCTTTAATTCATCCTGAATTAATTTTTGTATATGCTGTAAGGAAAAGGTCCAATTTCAGTCTTCTGCATATGGCTAGCCAGGTATTCCAGCATCATTTATTGAATAGGGAGTCCTTTCCCAATTGCTTGTTTTTGTCAACTTCGTTGAAGATCAAATGGTTACAGGGAACATTTATACACTGCTGGTGGGAATATGAATTAGGTCAGCCATTATGAAAAGCAGTTTGGACATTTTTCAAAGAAATTAAGACAGATTTACCATTTGCCCCAGCAATCCCATTACTGGGTATATACCCAAAGGAATATAAAATCACATTATCATGAAGACACATACACACATATGTTCATTGCAACACTATTCACAATAGCAAAGACATGAAATGTACCTAAGTGCCCATCGATGTTAGACTGGATAAAGAAAATGTGGTACATATATACTATGGAGTACTATGTGAACATAATAAAGAATGAGATCATGTTGTTTTGCAGCAATGTGGATAGAGCTGGAGGCCATTATCCTAAGCGAATTGATAGGAGCAGAAGAGCAAACACCATATGGTCTCACTTTTTTGTAGGAGCTAAACATTGAGAACACATGAACACAGAAAAGAGAATAACAGGAACCTACTTGAAGGTAGATGGAGGGAGGAGAGAGAGGATCAAAAAACTACCTATTGGGTACTATGTTTATTACCTGGGTGATGAAGTAACCTGTGCATGAAACCCCTGTGACATGCAATTGACCTATATAACAGACCTACACATGTACCCCAAGCCTAAAATAAAAGTTTAAAAAATAAGACAAGAAATGCCATTTCTTTGATTTATTTTTTTATCCCTAAAGATCCATATAACCCAGTTGTGGAACTATGAAGGTTATGGCTTCCTGTGATATCAGGGATAGTTTAGGATGGTGATAATAATGGTAGGCTTATGGACTGTGACACTGTGTCATCGAGAGAGACAACAGGAGGTACTGGGTAAAATAATTGACTTTGCAGAACACTGCTTGGGTTTGGGTCCTGGTTCCTATGTAACCTTTGGCAAATGCATTTGTTATCTATCGCCATGTAACAAATTATCCTGAAGTTGGCAGCTTAAAACAACAAACATTTATCACACACCACTTCTGAAAGTGAGGAATCTAGGAGAGGCTTAGCTAGCTAGTTTTGGCTCAGGATCAGGCCTGAGAATCCAATTTAACTGCTGTGGCTGTTGGCAGGAGGTTTCAGTTCCTCACTGCGTACTTGTTTTTGTAGAGCTTCTTACAGACATAGTAGCTGGCTTTCCTTGGTGCAAGGGACCTGAGAAAGAGAGAGAAAGACAGAAATGGAGAGAGAGCGTGTTCAAGACAAAACCATTGTGTTTTCATAACTTAGTCTTAAGAAGGACAACCATGGCCTCTACCACATATCATTCATTAGAAATTAACTATTATGTCCAGCCCAAAATCAAGGAGAGAAGTTAAGCTTCACGTCTTCAGAAGAATATCAAATAATCTATGAACATACAGTTAAACTACCAAAGAAAAATTATTTAACTTCTTAGTGTGTGTTTCTCTATCTTTAAAATAGAGAAATCAATACTACCTACAACATAGGGTTGCTATTAGTAGAGTTCTCCAGAGAAACAGAACCAACATTATGTGCTGTGTGTATCTGTGTATACGTATACACACAAGATTTATTGTAAGGAATTGACTTATACAATTAGAAAGGCTGAGAAGTCTTGAGATTGACAGTCACCAAGCTAAAAATCCAGGGGATCCAATGTGTAGTTCCAGTTTGAGTTTAAAGGCCTGAGAATGATGAAAGCCAATGGTGTGAGTTCCAGTCCAAAAGCCAGCATGCTTGAGTGTCAAGAAGAGTGGATATTTCAATCCTCGTTGGTCAGAAGGCTGAAAAATACAAATGTCCTAGCTCAAGGCAATTAAGCAGAAAAAAAATTTCACTTCATTCGGCCTTTAGTATCCAGGTCTTCCAAGTCCTGGATTAGGTCCACACACATCAAGGACTGCAATCTGCTTTATTCAGTCTACCGATTCAAATGTTAATCTCATCCAGAAACACCCTCACAGAGACACCCGGAATAATGTTTGTTCAAATGCCTGGGCATCTTGTGGCCCAGTCAAGTTGACACATTAATCTTTGCAGGGTTGTAACAGAAACTTAATTACTTCATAATTGATAAATACTTAGAACAGTACATGATAAGGATTTATTAAAGTTATTGTAATTTTATTTTAGTTATTATTTATTTTAGTTATTATTCAAGTTATTATTTTCAGATGAAACTGATATCTAGAGAAATAAAATGATTTGTTGTTCAGTAATAACATATTAATGATCAGATCTGCATTTTTCTTTATATTATCATTCTCTTTAATGTGACTTTGGGGATAGCCAGAAAACTACCATCCCTGCACCCTAAAAGCAAAATATCTTTTGTATCCATCAACACTGATATCACATGTTGACTACTTTTTATGCTTTTCTGTGTTAATTATTATGTTCCCTAGGTAATTTCCTTATAAAATGAAAATTTCCCTATTACAATTTTTCTTATAAAACTCATTAAATTAATTTAATAAATAACCTCAATGCTAAAGTATTTTAATAATGAGGCTGGCAGCCTTGGAGGGAAACATAGTAGATGAGGTTCACTAAAGAGTGTACCAACTTCATTGGGTTATTTTTCTTCTTCTTAAAAGCACTGAGATTTTAAGAGAAAGAAAGCAGAAATAATATAGGAATACAGAGAAAGAAGATGCTGCACAAAATGTTCTTCAGTTTATTTCCCCCAAATCAACTCTCTATAAGAGAATATGGAGAAATGACAGTGCTGTAAACCAAAGAAACACTTGCAGCTCAGCTCAAATGTTCTAACCACTGCTCTGAAGCCTTCCTTTCAGAAGTTTGCATGGGACCAATTAAAGGAACATGAAGGATCTACTCCAACAGCTTCCCATTGCACAGCTGTTTCTGAATGCCTTGGTTCTGGTCTCTGAAGAAGATATAATCAAGGGAATGTTCTTCCAAATACATAAAATTTCCCCAAATCCCAAAGTGCAGGTCCTTCTTGCTTTTGGCGAGCACTAAGATGTTTCAGCTTTCAAGCTAGAATTGCCTATTCAAGGTTGCCAGGTTATTGTGGGATTGCAGTAAAACAAAGACCTACTTTTCATGGAGAGTTTTCAATAAGACCTTCTTGTACACAAGGAAAATGCATCAACATGTTAGCTTCCATTGTCTTCTCTGGCTCTTTATTGAAGGAAAAAGAACAATGAAATAAAATAGGGGAGAGGAAAAAGAAAATGGATCTTTGAAAACAAAGTTATCTTCCAGGTCTGGAGAGCAACATCAGAATATCTCTTTTTAAAATATTTAAAAAATGTATCACGCCACTTGTAAAGAGCAGAACCATATGAGAAATAGAGAGCTAAGAAAAAATTAAGTATAATGCTTGGTACATAATATGTGTCAAGTAAATATCTGGTGAATGAAATTATTAACTAATGAAAGACCAAGCCCTGTGCAGTTACCATTTGCATAAATCAGAATTTCCTTAAATCTTCATATCATCTCAGACTCAAACTCTACACCTGGAGTTACCTTTGAAAAACTGCTGACCTAAATTGTACTAACCTCAGAAAGGCATGCTGGTTTGCTTGGGAAAAGACAAGATAGGCTACCATACCAGTTCTCTGTGACTTGCATATAACCAAGAGCAGGACTTCTTAAAACACAGATTGCTTGGGCACATCCTCAGAATTCCCAATTTGTAGGTCTGGGTGGGGCCAGAGAATTTATGCTTCTGAAAACTTGCATTTCTAGTAAGAGCTACCCATGCTGCTGGTCCAGGGAGCACACTTGAAAAGTCACTGTTGTAAGGGGAGAAACAACAATTCTGAAAATTCCAAGAGGTGTTTTGTTGTTATGTCTTTTATATAGAGGTTCTGCTTTGGATACTTCACCCTTTGAAAATTACTTGAAAGTAATAATTTATATAAATCTACTAGATATATTTGTACAGTCTTTTGCAATTAATATTTTCCATATGTCTTAACAGACTGGATTCTTACAATAATTCAGTCAGTTAGAAAGAGCAGTGATTATTATAATGATATTTTAATAGATAATAAACTTAGATGGCATAAAAATAAATATCTTGAAGACAATGATCCTGTCTCATTTATATTAGTATCCTTGAAACTTAACAACGTAAACAAAACATATGCAGTGTTTAAGAAATATTTAGTTAGTTAATTTTGCACAAGGACATTACTTGTAAGTGTTTGAACCAGGGATCAAATAGTCATATGACTCCAAATTCAGTGCTCTGTCCAATTCTCCATAATACTCTCATAACAGAGTACCTCTGTCCCTAATTTTCCTTCCATATATATGGAGAGGGGTAAGTTGACAGCAACATAGAATTAGCATAAAACAATTAGCTGCTTAGATAAAGAAACAATGGCATCTCTATTTTCTGCTGCACAGGATCATGCCTGACACATAGGAGACACATCACCCATATTTGTGGGATTGACTTGTGTGTTTATCTTCACCCCACCTACATAACCATGACTGTATGTATACGTCATCCCAGAATTGCTAGCAGACCTCAGGCTTGGGGAATAAAGTTCAGGGGAACCACATGCCATGGAGGAGAGCCACCTGGGGTTTGGGCAATATGGCTCTGGCTTCCTCCTCATGAGAGCAGAGGGGCTTCCTCAGACCAAAAAGCTTAGGATGGGTAACTGCAGATTCTGTTAACTGGCCACTCCAGACTCTCACCCTTGAGCTTGCTCTGCTATGCTTCCAAATCCGCAAATGCGTTTCAATCAAGGGAATGCTGCCAAATTGAAATGGATTTCCCTGTCACTGCAGGGAAACAAGGCAAGCCTTAACTTAGACTTCTAAGCAAAGTCCCAGAGAGAGTATGCCTAATTAGACCAAGGTCCAAACTCCTTCATGCCCTGCCAGAGAGGCCCACTGAGTTTCTGTGGGCTGATGGCCATGGAATCTGTTTTCTGCTCATAGTGGCCTGGCTTACTACAGTGAGGGGGAGGGGGAGAACTTAATGTACATTATCTTATCCAAAGTATTTATAATGTTAGAAGATATTTGCTAAAGTATTAATGGACTAAACTTTGTCTTTCTGGCAATCTCACAAAAAGAAACAGCTCTCATAAATCCCCCCCATTGATCACATCTATGCACTTCATTTCATTCTCTTTTTTTAAATTGTATTATATTTTAAGTTCTGGGATACATGTGCAGAATGTGCAAGTTTGTTGCATAGGTATACAAGTGCCATGGTGGTTTGCTGCACCCATCAATCTGTCACCTACATTAGGTATTTCTCCTAATGCTATCCTTCCCCAAGCCCCCACACCATGACGGGCCCTCGTGTGTGATGTTCCCCTACTACATATGTGTGCTCTCATTGTTCAACTCCCACTTTCAAGTGAGACCATGCAGTGTTTGGTTTTCTTTTCTGGTGTTAGTTTGCTGAGAATGATAGTTTCCAGCTTCATCCATGTCCTTGCAAAAGACATGAGCTCATTCTTTTTTATGGCTGCATAATATTCCATGATGTATATGTGTCACATTTTCTTTATCCAGTCTATCATTGGTGAGCATTTGTGTCAGTTTTAAGTCTTTGCTATTGTGAACTGTGCTGCAATAATCATACATGTACATGTGTCTTTATAGTAGAATTATTTATAATTCTTTGGGCATATACCCAGTAATGGGATTGCTGGATCAAATGGTATTTCTGGTTCTAGATGCTTGAAGAATTACCATACTGTCTTTCACAATGGTTGATCTAATTTATATTCCCACCAATAGTGTAAAAGTATTGCTATTTCTTCACATCCTCTCCAGTAGCTGTTGTTTCCTGGCTTTTTAATGTTCCACATTCTAACTGGCATGAGAGGGTCTCTCATGTGGTTTTGATCTGCATTTCTCTAATGACTAGTGATGATGAACTTTTTTTTCATGTTTGTTGGCCACATAAATGTCTTCTTTTGAGAAGTGTCTGTTCATATGCTTCACCCACTTTTTAATTAGGTTGTTTTTTTTCTTGTAAATTTAACTTCATTTTGTTATTTGAATGATTACGTAATAAATAAAAATTAGTTTCATTACAAATTATGAGCAACTTTAAAACCACTTTCTTAAAATCTACATCATTTTTCTTTGCTTTCAAAATTAACTGTAGTATTAATATGAGCCACCATTACTACATAAAACTGAGTTTGCCAAAAACATTTTAAAACCAAGAATCAGATTGTGCTTTCTTAAAGAACTCAACTTAAATGGACATAATATTATTTTTTGTTAATTAGGTGACACAACTGCACAAATATTTTCTTTCTGGTGCTATTAGTAACTAAACCATGTATTTAAAAATCAAATGAACACATGCGAGCATTCTGGATTTTTATTATTAAACCCCACACTATGGGCTCAGGAGGTTCATCTTTATATCCTATCAAAATTATAAGATATCAGTTGCCCTCAGAGAAGGGCCTGCAATCTTGGGGAAGCCTGCTAAGGCCAGGTGCATTGATCCATCAGTAGAATAAGCAAGAAAGAATACTAGAAGTGAAGGTTAGAGGTGATTTGTAACAGATTAGCTGTAGCTAACTGTAGCTAATGCAACAGCAAACTATGAGAAACTAGAAAAAATAATTTACAGGTGAAAGGAAGAGACAGAAGCCAGATGAGAGAAAAGCAGCAGGTTGGGACAAGGGATGGAACTAGAGTCAGGGTGCTGAAGTGCTGTCTGACAAAGTGACAGATTTTAACTGCTACATCTTCATTTGTGGTCTCTTCCCCACTGATATAAAGAGACAGTAACCATAGGCTATTTCCTGACATCTGCACAGTTTCTAAAAATCTGGCTTATAAGAGAAGTCTAATTTATGCAATGAATATTTATTAAACATTAAGATATATCAGATGCCACCCTACATGCTATTTGTACATTGTGTTGGCACTGTTCAAACTTACAACTCAATAGGAAAGGCAAGCATTTCATATTATTTGAATTCAAGTAAATGTTTTCTGAATTATTGATGAAATGTGTCTATGCATGCACACATTAGGTGCAACAATTAAAGAAACCTATAATTGGAATAATTTTAAAGAAACATCCTGAAATAATTAATACCAGATTAAATATTTAGCAAAATAGATCAACCACTGAAATACCTCTAACTTGCAGGCAATCATAGATTAGTGTCTAAAAGTGACTACAACTTTGATGTAATGGAGTTTATGACTATCTTGTTGCTACTACTTACTGGTAGAATAACCTGTGGCAAATTTCTGATCTACTTCAAATCTCAGTTTCATCTCACATCACTGAATTGTAGAAATTAAATAGACATGTGTGGTCTGTAGAAAATACTTATCAAATACTCACTATTTGTATAATAAGACAATGCCAATACCACTGTATAAGATGACCAACTGCCTTGCCCATTTTCAATGATGAGAGTGAAAGGATTTTCTCACATGTTATCATCTGAGAGTTTTATAGTTTTGTATTTTAAGTTTAGGTCTATGATTCACTTGAGATAATTTTGTGAAAGGTGTAAAGTCTGCCTAGACTCATTTGTTTGTGTATGGATGTTCAATTGTTCCAGCATATTTTATTGGAGAGACTACCCTTTCTCCATGGGATTGCCTTTGCTCCTGTATCAAAGACCAGTTCACTATGTTCCCATGGGTGCATATCTGAGCTGTCCATTTTGTTCCATTGATCTCTACAATTATTCTTTCTTTCTTGATGATTGTAGACTCATAGGAAGTCTCAACGTCAGGTAGAATAGGTCCTCCTATTTTCTTCTCTTTTAATATTGTGGTTGGCTGTTCTGGGTCTTTTTCCTTTCCACATAAACTTCGGAGTCAGTTTGTCAATATCTTCAAAACAGCTTGCTGGGATTTTGATTATGATTACATTGAATCTATAGGTCAAGTTAATCTTTGTATTTCCTGGACCCAGCACAGTACTTAGCACATTTTAGGAGCCTCATTAATTTTTATTGAAACAGACATTCACTGAGACAAATTAAAGGTGGGGAATTTTCTATTACTCCAAAACCTTAATAGGTTTGAATTAGCGGTGTATATTAACTCCCTCCTTCCTTTATCATAAGAATTTGGGAGGAAAAAAAGGGGACAATGAGAATGGATCACAGAATATGCTTCATTAAGCTAAGAAACATTTTTCTCTGCTTTGCTGATGATCGTACCCCAAACACCTGGAGCACTTTCTGCCATATTGTGTGATTTTTTTCTTTTTCTGAGATGGTATCTCAACCTGTCACCCAGGCTGGAGGGCAGTGGTGCTATCTCGGCTCACTGCAGCCTCTGCCTCCTGGGTTCAAGTGATTCTTATGCCTCAGCCTCCCCAGTAGCTGGATTTACAGGTGCTCTCCACTACAGTTGGCTAAATTTTGTATTTTTGGTAGCAACAGGGTTTCACTATATTGGCCAGGCTGATCTTGAACTTCTGGCCTCAAGTGATCCATCTGCTTCTGCCTCCCAAAGTGCTGGGCTTATGGGGGCGTAACTATAGAGAGCAGTTACTATTTTGGGGGGATGTTAAGCATTTGAACTCAATTCCTAGTTCTGAGAAATTTATTATTGTGTGTGTCTTATCACCAAAAGCCAGAGACTTGCTTCCTAACTTCCTCAAAGACAGGACATGGACGTGAGACATGGCAGAATCCCATAGATACAGCCAAGATTTCAATCTTGAGCAAGTGATACAAAATAATGAGCTAGTTTATAAATTTTGGGTAGGCCAGAGCCACCGCTTCCAAAATTTTGTAATGCAAAGTGAACATTTTTTTTTTTTTTTTTTGGTTGGTGACCAATATGCTGACGAACTTCAGCTGCAAAATCCACAGTGACGTCTTTGCAGCTAGGCCCTTGCCCAAGCTATTTCACTCTGCCTACAACTCTCTTCTTATTTCTACACTTTCAACTTCACTAACTACTACCTTAGATACCTGTTTACACATTGCTACCTCTCTGTGTCTCCCATGTGCTTTGTTCCCTATTCCATTTCCAAGAACCAGAACACTTTGGCATGCATAAGCTACTCAACACACAATCGCTGTTTAAAATAACATATTTCACCCTGTTCATGGACCCACTCAGAACTGTAAAAACATACACTTGCAAATAATTCCTGAGTGAATTATTCATATACAGAGGCCAAAATCTACACTCTCTATTAAGGTCTACAATATGTCTTTGGATCTAGCATTGGACTCATAAAAGTATTTGGCATTTTCATCTCCTACTTTATGACACAAACAGAATGGTCACTCTGGATTCAAATTCTCTCTCTCATTAGAAAAATTGCCTCCAATATAGGAAGACATCTTGCATCTTATCACCTTCAGGACAGCTGTTATCCATTTCCTGAGTGTTCCAGTCACAGCTTCTGGTCTTCTGCTGAAAGATTTCCTTCCATTATTTATGATTCAACCTATTAAATGTTGATGGGAAGATTCCCTGGAAAGGTGTGTTACTGTGGTTACCAGCAGCTTCTCTCATCCCAAGAAGAATCTGCTTTCTGGGATATAGAATGTGCTTTAAAATCAGCAGGAACCACACATGTGGAAGCAGAGAAGAGTGAGGGGCACAAAGAACCTATGATTATTTTCAAAGCAACTTGGGAAATTCCAGGAGAGATTCTGGAGTTTTCTTTCAAAATGATAACTTAGGGACAGTTTCACGAAAACCTATGGAAATTAAATGATTTTATTTTCCTGCCATAGATAGAACAGTGACTTTTTATTCTACAGCTATCTTCCCCCACCTCAAAAAAATGCATTTTTTTGTGAGAAAGTCAAACTGGCCTTGTCTTGCAGGCAAACACTCCTCACGGAACAGATGAGCCTTTTTTTGTTAAATTACAGAAACAGTGAAAGATTTATGATTCTGCTAGACAAAATCCTTTTGTTTTAAATAGTTGCCATTTTTCCATGAAGAAATCAGACACCTTGTTGGTGTTTTCTTATAGTAAACATAAGGTCACTGAAAGGAAACAGGCTAGATGAAAGATCACCACGGTATTAAATTACTTCCATCTGCAAACACTGTAAATCCCCGTTGACATAAAAAAAGGAGTTATGGTTAGAGCTCTGAAGTGTCATGTTTTTGAACTTGAAAAAAGTCCTTCTGCTGAGGACTTTATTCTGTTGCCAAGATTAAGAAACATGAAGTCGTGACGCAGTAACTGGACCATGTCAAAAGCATTCTACAGTAGACATCGCATTCACTCTCTCTTTTTCTCAGCCCCTTTCAGTAGGCTCACTACTAACTTTATCTGACTTTTGAGCATACTGGGAGAAATTTCTATGAATTAAGTCAAAGTCCCTTAGTATTAGTTTTCAAAATATTGTCAAGAACTCATTCAAAGCAGTCAATTCTTCTCTACAGTTTTTATTTATGATTTACTTATTTTACTGATTATAAATTGTTCATGTTTGGGATAGAATTCAAAACGGTGTCTTTTAGAAGCAAAATCATTTACATTTGTAGTCAATTAATGGTATCCACAGTTACAATTTTCCTAAATTGCATGGTAGGCTTTAAGTAAAACTTAGAATTTTTTCATCCAAGGTTATAGTAGTTACTATAAGAGAGAGCAGTGACTATTTTTTGAAGGGGCTGCTAAGCATTTCAATTCAATTCCTAGTTCTGAGAAATATGTTATTGTGTGAGTCTTATCACCGAAGTCCAGAGAGTTGCTTCCTAACTTCCTCAAAGACAGGACATGGACATGAGACATGGCAGAATCCCATAGATACAGCCAAGATTTGAATCTGGAACAAGTGATACAAAATAATGAGCTAGTTTATAAGCATTTTTCTCACAGTACACAGAACTCAATGTCCAGTGCTGGCAACAGCAATGGTGGGAGAAACACTCTTTGGTGACTAGTGGAGGCAGCAGCAACTCCCTAAGAAGAATGTTCCTGTGGCATGACCTTGAATGCTGTTCCATTTCCACCATTTAGTGTTTTAGTATATCTTTGGATAAAAGCTTCAATGGCTTTTCCTCCATTTCTTTATCTGTAAAGTAGGAATAATTATAGGCATTATCCCATAGTGTTGATTCAAGGATTGAATGAGTTCATGTGCACAAAACATTGTCTGGCACAAAAGGAGGTCTTCACTGCCATTACCTTGGATGAGCTATTATTACCTTCACATGTAGGTGCACATAGACCAACCACATTCCTCAGTCTTGTTGTTGATGAATTTTTACAATATTTTCTTCTTAAGTTAACCAGTTGAAAAAAAGGTTTTTTGTTTTTGTTTTTGTTTTTGTTTTACCAATAATCAGAATAATTTTCTGTGGAATACAATCAAGAGTCCTTGCTGAAGTCCACCTTATTTACCACAATAAAACACTCACACTGGAGACACATTTTAAGTTCTGAAGTAGGATGTTTGTTAGAAAATCATTTTTTCTAGATAGTGCTCTATTTGTATTATGCTATCATACAGCATGATGCATATTATAAATATATAGCATAAATTCTGTGTTAAACTTTGACAACAACCATCCTGTAAACATTGGTGTATTATCTGTTCTCCATGTTGATAATAAAGACATAACCAAGACTGGGTAATTTATAAAAGAAAGAGATTTAATGGACTCATGGTTCCACATGGCTTAAGGCCTCACAGTCATGGTAGAAGACAAAGGAGAAGCAAAGGCACATTTTGCATGGTGGCAGGCAAGAGAGCATGTGCAGGAGAATTGCCCTTTATAAAACCACCAGCTCTCTTGAGACTTATTCACCACCAGGAGAACAGTATGGGGGGGGGGCGCCCCCATAATTCAATTATCTCCTCCTGGTCCTGACCTTGACAGGTGGGAATTATTACAATGCATGGTGAGATTTGAGTGGGGACACAGCCAAACCGTATCATTTGGCATATTTGTATGTCTTCATGTGATATAATTGAAGGGTGATCCACAGTCTGCTGCCAGAATTTCTGAAGTTCTGGTAAAGTAGAATCAGTGTCAGAGTTCTGCTGAAAATAGGGAAAGAGAGGTAGTTTGTGTATTTGTTTTAACTTGTGTGTCCTCATATTTGCCTCAGAGGAAGAAGAGCAAAAAATACTTATAAATTCACAAGGACGACTGGATCTTCAACTCCTGAAAGCACAGGGCAAAGATGGAAGCTCTGTTTGGGTTTTGTCCACACAGCCAGATGATATAACAGAGAATTTGTTAGGGAGAAAACACCAGTGCAAGCCACATCATGACTTTCAAGAATCTGCCTCCGCGTTTAAGAATTCCAGAAGATGTCTGGGAAATATTAATATCAGAAGCTTCCTTGGATTATTTATTTGATAAGATCTCTTTTCAGTGCTTCTGAAATGAAAGAGACAAAATATGGTATTGACAAAAAGTTCTAGCTGTTTCAAAGGAAATCCATGTGGTTTGCATGCCTTATATAGCTCTTCCTAAAAAAGGAAGACAGCTGTTTGCTGAAGGAAGGCCCAGACTACTGTGGCCAGGAGCTTCAGGCCACTAATTACAGTTTCAGAGGCATCAGAGTAGGCAAATTCTTTAAAATCTATCTCACATCCTTCAAAATCCCCAATTTCTTCTAAGTGTGGACTGCTTCTCATGACCTCAGATAAACCTAGAAGGATCCAATATTTTACTACCTTTCCATGGAGTCATTAATATCGCTTTTACCAATGGGGAGTCAAATGCAGGGGCTTTTGAGGGCTTGCTGAGTTTTTACCCCTCATAGAGTTCCAAGCAAATGTTGCACACTTTTTGGTAATCAGTTAACTGGAAGAACCTTTCTCCATTAACAATAACACATTGGCACTGAAGAGTGTGGTTAGGCTGGAAAGCACCAGAATAGGACTTGAGACACTTCAGCTCTTTTTCTCACTCAGGTATTAATTGCTTGTGTGATCTTGAAAGGGGTCCTGCACCTATATATCAGTAGGCTTCTTTTTTTCTACATAAGACAGAATTGACTGAGATCACTTCCAAGGCGGTTGCCAAGTATAAATTACATGATTTTCAATTTTAGAGAATGCTTTTTCCCAGTGAAAAACAAAAATAAGAATAATTAATATCATTCAAGTAGGCCACATATATCAGAATGAAATACCCATACTCATGGTTATAATTCTTTATAATATCAATACATATATGCTGTCCTATGTTTTGATAATATTTTATATACGAAATAATAACAAGTAGTTTATGAATAATGCTTAGTTGTTCAATATTGAACCATTTCTAAATATCCTATAATACAATGATAACAATAATGATGGTGGTAGGTAGTATTTACTGAGCACTTCTTATGTGCCATCACTGGCAAAATGCTTGATGTTAACATCCTTGATGTTAGACAAAATAATAACTCTCATTTTATAAATTAGAAAACTGAGAGAAGACTATACAGCTAAAATGTGGCAGAGTTAGAATTTAAACTAAGGCAATCTGGCTCTACAGTCAATGCTCTTAAACATGCTATCTTTTAACACTGAAAGTATACTTGGAGAACAAGATAACCCAACAATTTATTTTATAATACTATGATGAAAAAATCCCAAGGAAAATTAGCTCAAATTCTAATTGTATCATTTGTTACTTATTTAATCTTAGAAAATGTTTAGTCCTCTTAATATTCAATTTTTTCACCTGTGCCATGGGGATAATATTACACAGACTCATCAAATGGATTTGATGAGATAAAAATTTATGTCTTAGCAAATACATTTGGAGCGCCTGCAGTGTACCAGCCACTGTTAAGAGGTATCCAATAGTAAACAGAATAAAGTTTATGCCGTTATGGAACTGACAAAATTTTAGGGAGATAGACATTTTTTTAAAATATACAAGTAATAGTATAATTACAAAGAATGATCAGTGAGTGAATGATTTCCTTATCTGTTGCTGTGTAAAAATACAACAATAAATAAAGGAATTCTGAAAAGACACAGTAGAGATGGTTCTTTGCTCAGTGCAATGATTTGAGTGCCTGAAGGACAAAACCACTGGAGGTGGAGGGTGTCTTTCCAAGAAGATTTCATTGCCTACGAATAGAGCACCAGGACTGAGATGGCTCAAATTCACCCCAGCTCAGAGAGAATGTGAACGTGTGGCATCTCCAACATGTCAAGGTACCTGCTGAATTAAAAAAGGAGATGTGATGGTACTGGGTGACTAGGGGATTAATCTGAAGAGTGTTACAGGAAGCATCTCTGAAGAATTAATGAAGGGCTGAAGAGGGAAAAGGATCCAGTCAAATAAAGATGATGAAGCATAATTCCAGGCAAAGCTAGTGCAAATGTTCTGTGGAGAAAATACAAAACATGGTGGGATAGAAAATGAGATCAAGCTAATAATTTAGACGGAGGCCAGATTAAGTTGCATTATGACAGGTTAGAGTTAGGAGCTTATTACAGTTCTGATGGGAAGCCATTTGGAGGTTTTGAGTAGGAGAGTGATAGAATCTTAAACTAAAATGAAAAGAAAACAAAGAAACACAAAAAAACAAACAACAAGCAAATGGAATCCAACTTCAGTTTCTTCTGTCTACGTCTACTATAATCCACCTCCAGTATCATCACAGCAGATCCTACTTACCTCTTCATCTTCTATTCTGATAATTTATAAAATAAAATATTTGCCTTTCTTTATTCTCCAATAATATGTGCACACCATGTTTACAGGATTAGTATACTTCTAAAATAGGAATAAATTATTTGGGAGTTGCTGAATCTCATAAACTAAAATTGATTTAGCTCCATAAATAGACAAAACCATTTCATTCGTGTGTCATTCATTCAAGCATCCATTCACTCAGCAATTTTTCCATTGATTTCCAGATACCAATAAACTAGATCAGGTGCAGTGGCTCACACCTGTAATCCCAGAATTTTGAGATCCCAAAGCAGGTGGATCACTTGAGGTCAAGAGTTCCAGACCAGCCTGATCAACATGGCAAAACCCTGTCTCTACTAAAAATACAAAAATGACCTGGGCATGGTGGTGTTTGCCTGTAATCCCAGCTACTAGGGGGCTGAACCAGGGAGGCAGTTGCAGTGAGCTGAGATCATGCCTGGGTAACAGAGCAAGACTCCTCAATAAACAAACAAACAAACCACTATCATAAAAATGAGTGTGACATATTTTCTGTTTGCATGGCATTCCTATAACACAGAGTAATTTTCCTTTCCTTCCTTCTTTTTTTCTTTTTTTCTTTCTTCCTTTTTTCCTTCTTTCCTTCCTCTCCCCTCTTCCCTCCTTCCCTCCCTCCCTCCCTCCCTCCCACCCTTCTTTCCTTTCTTCCTTCCTTCCTTCCTTCCTTCCTTCCTTCCTTCCTTCCTTCCTTCCTTCCTTCCCTCCTTCCTCTCTTTGAAATTGCTATTGGAACACAAAGGAAGAAAACACCATCTGATATTCCAAAGCAGAAAACACTGAAGATTGTTCAGCAAATTATGTGTCCTGGAAAAAATACACTTAAACCAATTTAAATGAAATTAATTTCAAGTCTTTATGTTTTGACCCAAAAAGGTTTTGCCATAGTCATAGAAAAAGATCTTCACTTGGTGCTTCTATCAAGTATGGTTTCAGCGAACTGAAAATGGAAGCATTCATTATGATCTTTCTGTGCAGAGTATTTGTCCACTGTCAACAGTCCTCAGGAATTGGATTCCTTCCACGTGAAAGAAATTCCAAAATGCAATACATTCCTTAGCTTCCAAAGCAGAACCAAAAGCCTAGACAATTGTTCCAGATGAATGACACATACCCACACAATTTGCAGAGAGGACTGGTGACAAATGTCTTAGTAACTATTTTTTTCAGTTTGTTGTTAGCTCTCATTCTGTACCTCACTGAAAAATAACTACAGGCTTTTCAAGGCCAATGTATTTGTCCAGACTTAAAAGCCAATTATTTAAAGACTAATATAGGCCAAAATCATACTTAAAATCTAGAATTTTAAGTGAATAATTGGTTCTTTGTAGTCTATGGATGGCTTTCTAAATGAAATTGACCCTTTCATTATTATATAAACCATAAAGTTATTTGTGATGTCAGAGTCTCAAAACCAAGACTATTGGAAGTCAATTTTTAATTTTTGTTTTTTTTTTTTTCTGAACCAGATATTTAAATATTTGAAGCTAAGCTTTTTTTCTATGGTATCTTGACTAAAATCGTGAAAGTAGAATTTATATCAGTGACCATTCTCCCTAAAACTTTCTTTCCAAAACTCATGCAAGCACCGAGACTCACAATAAATCCTCCATGCACAGCCGTAATAACCATGTCATTCTACTTCCTGTCTTTATTGCTATATTAACTAGTGGCTTAGGATATGATGTCTAGAGCAAAATACCTGGTGCCTATTTCTGTCTCCACCTCTTATTTGCTATGTGACCTAAACTGTTACTTAACCTCTGTATCCCAGTATTCTAATGGAAATATGAGGCCAACATTATGTTATTATGCAAATTAATTTAGTTAACATATGTAAAGTATTTAGAATTGCCTGGGACACCATTAATATTTAATCAACGCAATATTCCTAGGAATTCAGTTAGGGTGGTTTTCTTGTTTGTTTGTTTTTTGCTGTTGTTTTGTTTTGTTTTCTGGGTTCTCATTTCCCTTCTTAGTGTCCCTGTCTGCTTTCTTGTTTCTAAAACTAGGATTACAACCTCTCATTTTTAAGAACATACATACCAAGATGTATTATTATGATGTATGTTCTCGTATTCTTTTGTTAAAGGCCACCGATAGCTTCACACAGAAGTTAAAGTATTCCCTGCCTATGAGGAGGACTGAGGAGCAAAGGGAGGGTTTGAATCTTCAGCATTAGAGGTGCAGGGGGCCTTCCAGAAGACAAAGAACTCTGTGAGGTAATGCATGGCTTATTGTCATAGTGGTACCTGACTAGGTATCAAAAGACTTTCAAATAATCTGTTCATAGATCCATCAATTTAACATGAGGGTTAGAGCAATGTGAGATACGAAAACACGAAATATAATTCTCTTGACTCTAACCAGGTTTTAGATGACTCTGTATATATGAAGGGCAGAGGAGAGAATGATAAATCAACTACTTCAAAGTTACATTATGTTATTAGCTTTGCTTCCTTCAAGGAATACTGAAAGAATGAGAGAAGAATAACATTTTTTCACCTGAAATAGGTGAAAATAGGGGGAAAGGACACTGAAAATATCTGAAGAATAAAGAAGTTTCATGGACCAATATGGGTATAGAGGAATAGCAGAAAAGACATTAGATGAAGAAATATTGGAGATTGGGATGGGAATGAATGAGGTCCCAAAAGTGACTTGGTGTCCATGTTGAGAAGGTCAACAGATTAGAAGAACAGGTCTTTCTTAACTATACATCCAAATATATTTGATAAATACGTTAGACAAAGACCAGGCTCTCTTAGCTATGCCATTACAGTGAGGATTGTTTTTGAGAACACAAAGCTAGTGACTGCTACTGTGACCTTAATCAATAGCACAACAGAAAAGTCTAGCCACTCCATTTCAGACCAGATTTAGTCCTTGCACTTTGGCAGCCAAAGCAGTATGAGAGGGAAAAATACAGTGTTTTCCACAGTGATGTTGACCAAGATAAAAAGCAATTTGGCTGGATGGAATACACATTTTTCTAGGCCTCATAACACAATTAGAAATTGATCTCAGACTAAAACACGTGGCACAAACTTTGAGCACAAATTCCCCCAAAGGTTTTGCTCATCAATGAAGATGCAAGGATTAAGGATGCAGTCACATTTGAGTGGCCTGAAGTCAGATAATCTCTCTCTTATCATAATTTTCCTACCTATAGTGTTGAAACTGATCAATGGTGCATCAACAAAACATCCTACTTCTGCTCCTGTGTCCTCTAAATGAAGTCTTCTATTCTAAATACAGATTGGGCCAAGAGTTGGGTTGATAGATTATGCATGGACTTGATTTATCTTTGCATCTCCAGAACTCAACCTGGTAAAAGAAGAGATGAGATATTCAATGCAGTTTTGTTGAATGAGTGAATTAATAAATTAATGTATAAATTGATTGTTGAAAAGATAGAAAAATGTATGATTAAATGAATAAGTGAATAACAAATCATAATTCTTCTAAGATTTTTAATGAGATAAGGGATGAATGAATAAGTGAGTTAATGAATTAAGCATTATTTCCCCTAATTACTGTTCCTAGTAGATCCTACAACATGGAAAATAAAATCTACATTATTTACAGTAAAGTCAGGTGCAGTGAGCTGGCTACTTTTGTTAAGTATGTGTGGGGTGCTGCATATTTTTCTGCTTCACTGAAGAAAGCTTTGTTGTAAATGTTAGCTTTAAACTGATCCTTGAGGAAGGCCATCCAAAAATAGCCTAGCATGACAAGTCCATCATGCAGTTTATTTCACTTCCACAGGCTATTCCCTTTTGAAAAATATTTTGATTTAGTTGGTTCATTTCACATGATGGCAGAATGAATTATCATTTTATAGTGGACATCAGCAAAAGGATTACAGTTTACCATTAAAACACAGTGACACTGAAACTATTTTGGCTTCCCTCTGCTATCCTTGAAGATAAATGATTATGATGTCAGTGAAATTTGAAAGAATATTAAATCAGAAGCTGAAAACACCTAGCAGTTCCAACTCCTTCATATCACAAGGTTCGTATTCTCACAAACTCAAAAAACTAAGATGATTTTTCATTCTCATTATGATTCTCAAAAAACCAAATAGCTTTTCCACAGCTAGTTTCTTGCTACATTGAGTGGAAAAAAAAATCCTCTTCTTTCATGACAGTCTTACATTTACAATTGGCTACATAATTTGATTTTCTTCCAGATGCTTTCCAAACATAATTGAGATAAATAAAACACCAGTCCCTAAACACTCACCAAAGAAGGAAACAAACCCATATCATAAATATAATATTTCTGCTTTCTTATAGCCTTGAAGACTTGTTCATTTTGATCTTAATAATTCCTTCGGCATTTATTTTTTCACCTCTGAGAGGAGTGATCAGATGATGACATATTGAACAAAAGAGCAACTAAATCCATGTTGCCACTAATCTTGACAGGAGAAGAGGAAAGAAAGCTAAAATTTGTTTCATGCCTTTTTGTGCTAAAACCTGCAATATATGCTTAATGGTCCCCTCAAAGATGTCCACATCCTAATCCCTAGAAACTGTGAATGCATTACCTTACATGGAAAATATATTACCTCATATATGGCATCCTAATTCCTACAAACTGTGAATATGTTACCTTATATGATAAATGAACATATATGGTATATGTCATTAAGTTAATGATATTGAATTGGGTAGGTTATTGCTATAGACCCTATGTAATCACAAGGGTTTTTACAAGAGGGAGGTAGGATAGTAGAGAGGAAAGAAGGCAATGTGATAACTGAAGCACAGATTGGAATGATGTGTCCACAAGCTTTGGAGAGTTGCTTCTTTGTCTGCCGCAAGGAATGATGAATGACAGCCTTTAAAAGCTGGGAGACGCAAATAATCAACTCTCTTGAAGTGTCTAGAAGGAAATATCTCTAGAAGGAAATATCAGCAGAGATACTTCTGCAAGATTTGTCTTAGGAATTCTGACTGCTAGAATTGTAAGAAATTAAATTTGTGTTTGTGATAATTTGTTACAGGAGCAATTAGAAAATAAGGAAGTGTGTTTGTATTATCTTGTGAAAGATTCATAACAGTATGAAGAAGTAATGTCCCCATTTTACAGTGACACTCAGTACTTGGTGAGGCCCACTCAAGTTCACACTGTCAACTAACAGTGGAGGTAGGTCTTAAATAAAGATTTGTCAGCCAGCAAAGCGCATAATTTTTTCACAGGGGTATGTAACCAATAATATCATCTAGATTTCTCCTTTACCATCAGTGTCAATCTGACAGCTTATTCATGCTTCTATGTTATCTAGGAGTCCATTCTGCTCCATAGAATATTATTTTCATACACAGATTGTGTGGATTACCCAGAATACTTGCTTTAATTTACAAGTCTTCCTTTTCTTAACTACAAATTTGGAATTATCTGCTTTGCAAGAGAAGGCAGGGACATAGAGCCGAAAGAAGAAAGCAAGAAAGTGAAAGCCAAGACAGACCTCCTGTATGAATTGTGTCCAGGAGTCTTTTGTCCAGCAGTGTTAAAGTCTGGTGGAATGAGTGCAGGGCTTTTATTTCTCCTTTTAACTTCAACAGGAAGTTACTACAACACAATACTTTGTGCCAAAAAAAAGCTGACTTTGGAGATGTTCAGGAAAATGATTGAAATGGATGCCTTCTCCCTGAGCTACCAGCGAGCTATACCTAACATCTTTAAGGGCAGCTTGGCCTTCTTCCAGCAGAGATGCTATCTGATTTACTGCAGTGCCTACTGTGATGACTGCACAGCCCGACTTCCCACTTGACCAGTGGGAAACAGCTGCAGGAACATACCCTCCCCCTCCACTTCTCCTCACTCTAGCAGGAAGGAGGAGGCCAATTCAACATCTGTCTTTCTTATCTGTTTCTGATGGGCACAAAAGTGCACATTTTCAGGTTGTTGCTTGTCAAAGGAACTTTCAAGCATGTAAGTCGTCCTTCTTCTACCTCTTGTTTAGATCTTTCTGCAACTCATTTAGGATCCTCAAAAAAATAAAAATAATCCCTCCCTCACAGAGCTCAGCCTAGGGGATGTTAAAGCAGAGACATATTTTATATATCAGTTTCTTCTAATAGATTTCCACTGTTTTCATTATAAAAAATAAAGTCCTAAGGAATAGGAGAGATAAAACATGCAACTAGGCTGCATTTTAGTCACCATCAAATTGGTAATGACATTTACCATCCTGGCAAATATGAACCCACGGTGCTAAGAAATACAACAGTAATTCGTGTTTCCTTTAGATTTCTTTCCATTTGTTTTTCTAGTCCCCTCTTTCCTCATCAAATATTTCATTCTGAGAGTGAATAAAGCACTCTTCAGCAACTTTTGTTAATTATTCCTAGACAGTTTGATTGCTCCCAAACTCTACTTCATGCTATCCTGTTGTTCTGATGTGTGCATGTGGAAGAGGAAGGGGAGACTAGTATGGAACTGGAAAACCTGACAAGTAATACAGAGGGCCTCATGCATTTCTGCAGAACACATTGTTTACTGTTAGGGATTTTGGAAAGGAAGAAAATCAAAACAAAACTCTAGAATAACTATTTTAGCCTAATGCTATTTTGTCATTTGTTATGTTTGAGATAGCCACCAAATGGAGAGGGCAGTAAAAAGGAGAAACTGTAACGTATTTTTTTTTAAATTTAGAGAAGTATTTTAAATATATACTGAGAAGTTGGAGAGGAAATCCTGGTGGGAAACATACAGATAACAGAACGTATGATAGAGAACATGAGATATATAGATAGTAGATAGTATGATTTTTTTTTAATTCAGTCATTGAGAAAGCGACAGAAAGTATCAATAATTATTTTGATCCATAGTTTGGTGGGGGAAATTTAGAAAAAATCAAGATGATGAAAATAGATATGCTCATATGCATTGTAACACAAGTGTTTCTTTCTTATCTGAAAAGATGTGCAAATTGGAAGTTGATACTGATTTCCAGAGCAGAGGATTCCAGTGAGGTGGAGTTTATTAGAAAATGATTCTGAAACATTTTTTGAAATAAAACTAACTACACTCTTTTTTTTTTTTTTTTTAGATGGAGTTTGGCTTTTGATGTCCGGGCTGGAATGCAACAGTGCAAACTCCGCTCACAACAACCTCTGCCTCCTGAGTTCAAGCGATTCTCCTACCTCAGCCTCCTGAGTACCTGAGATTACAGGCATGTGCCACCACACCAGGCTAATTTTGTATTTTTTTTAGTAGGGTCTGGGTTTCTCCATGTTGGTCAGGCTGGTCACGAACTCCCAACCTCAGGTGATCTGCCCACCTAGGCCTCCCAAAGTGCTGGGATTACAGGCGTGAGCCATTGCGCTTAGCCACCTGTTTTTTAATCATCATTAAAGATGATAACATACAACTTTGAGTGAGACTTGGAGAACATGCCATAGATCAGTTTATACTTTGAAGCTTAAACGTTTTCACCCCTTCCCTGATTTCTTAGTAAACCAGAAAAAGTTTCATCTGCCTTACCATCACAGTGATTCCTTCATTTCAGTCCTATTTGGCTACTCCTAGCTGTCCAAGTAGATCCCACAGCTTCACCTGCACTCACTCCCTGTTGCATTCTTATTGATGAATCTTGATCCACTATTTCAGCCCCCAACTCAGACACCCTGTCTTCCATATAGAGTTCTCCTTTCTTAGAAACTCAATACACAATACAACAATGAATTTCAAGGAAGGCACTTAAAAAATTTGCCACGGATCATATTTATCTACATATATATACTTTCTATTGGTTTTCAAACTCCTCGAAAAGATGAATTGTGTCATTTTTATCTTGTATTATCTCAACTAAATCCTACAGTACTTAGAGAACAAATGACATAACATAAATATTTATTGAAAACTAGTAAGTTTGTAGATTTTGGTTTTGAGGTTCCTTAACCTAATTACATACCTAAAATAACTGATAGAAAAAGGGAAACTATTGGTAACAGTCACTTTTTATTGAATCCACTATCTTTAAGGCTCAATGGCAATCTCTTTATTCATATTACCTCAACTAATTCTTACAAGAATTTTGCATACTTTGAAGAAAAGTTTGAATATTTACTATGTGCAAATCTAAGTACACATTTATGTTTATTTTGCTTATGAGGAAAATCAAGCTTAGAAAATTTAAGGTCACAGAGCTAATACATAGAAGAATCAGTTTTCAAATATAGATATGTTTTGGTGTCAATATCCCAATTTTTTAATTAAAGGGAATAATTTGAAATAAACTATTAAGGCCCAGTGCAGTGGCTCATGCCTATAATCCTAGCACTTTGGGAGGCTGAGGTGGGGGGATTGCCTGAGGTTGGGAGTTTGAGACCAGGCTGACCAACATGGAGAAATCCCATCTCTACTAAAAATACAAAATTAGCCAGGCATGGTGGC